>VWZK01001391.1:570429-586158 GCA_013396935.1 Baryphthengus martii
ACCGCGCCCGGCAGGCCCGCCCGCCCCGGATGGTCACGGCGGTCTGAGGGAGTACCGCCGGACCCCGCCCGCCCCTCCCTTCGCCTGGAGTCTGGCTTCCACTCGGCAGGAGGAAAAATGTCCTTCTTCAACTTTCGTAAGATCTTCAAGCTGGGTGGTGAGAAGAAGAAGAAACAATACGAGCACGTCAAGAGGGATTTGAACCCTGAGGAGTTCTGGGAAATTATAGGAGAGCTGGGAGATGGTGCTTTCGGTAAAGTGTTCAAGGTAAGGGCAAGTGGGTAACTCGAATCACTTGTAGCTGAAAAACGAGCTGTAGTGTTGCTTCTGAGTTCTACGCTGTCTAAAGCTTGCCTCGCTATAAGGGCTGCCAACTTGAGATACTTCTTCTAAGCATCGAGTTTCTGGAGAAGTTCCTACGGCAGGTAAGCGCTGCGGCCACCAGGGCCACCTGCCGCCCTGCCAGGAAGGGACGTGTCCGAGTTCCCGTGCTGTGGCGGTTGGAGAGCAGAGCGTGTGATCCAGACGCCTCTTGTCCATAGAGGCTCATGAAACTAAAGATAGAAAAGACTTATTAGGTCATTGTCCCGCCTTCTGCTCCACCCTGCCCGTTGCTGAATCGCTCCCTTCTCCTGTATTTTGTTTTTTTTGGACTCGTGTACAGTATGGCTTCTAACCTTGCAAGGGCTGTATTTTCTTAGGTGTGAAGTTCACGCCAATTGTTTGGGGTTTTTTTTGGTTTGTTTGTTATTTGGTTTATTTTTTAGAGTTTCTCTGTGGAAGGAAGCCCACGAACAGTAAAACTGACTTGTGTGCCTTCTGTGTGGTTTATAGGGCCAAGCTCACGTCACTTTTAGTGGCCATTCTCCTGTCTTGTTTCGTGTGGAATTGAATTAAATAGTTGTGTTGTCTTGTCTTTCTTTACGTGGCAGAATCCCCGTGTTGGATCTCCTAACTTCTCTCAGTTGTTTGCTTTTAAAACCTTTAAGTGTACTAGTACAAGTAGTGTTTTTAAGGATGCTTATCTAGAGTTTATCAAGCGAAGTAGAGTACAACGACATGGATACAGCGCTGCTAGTGTTTGACAAGACTGTAGCTTTCAGGCAAATCTTTACCTACTTTCTATAAAGGGCATTAGTGCTCCACATCTGATTTAGAGATAGCGTGGAAAAAATACCCTGGAGGATGAGAATGAGACAGTTGGGGAACAGTTGGGGAACTGACATGACTGAGATTCTGGAGCAGGTTCTTGAGACTAGAAACAAAAAACCAACAAAGCCACTATGAGAAAGAATAGCATTTATAGTGTTTCTGAGAGCTAATTCCGTCGAGAAGCATTTCTATTTAGAGTACTGCGTTTGAGAGTTCATGAAAATCCGGGTACTTGTGAAACCAGTGCTCTTTGAGCAAAAGTGCCACAGTTAGTTCCGAATGCGAGATGTTTAGGTTTTTTTCATACTAGGAATTTGTGTCAGTGTTCTATATTAAGAGCATGTGGTTTCTTTTGATGTTGGTGTAATACATACTCTAGGTGGTGGTTCTCGTCTCAATGTGGAATGCTAGAGTTTCGTTTATTTGTTAAAACAACTAGGAAATGTGTCTTGCTATATCGTAAAGCTTGGTGGCTATGAAACCACAATATTGTCTCTAACGATATTTGCAGAGTATTAAAGTTTTTCTTTAAACTTCGTAATGGAGTTTTGATTCCCTTGCTCTGTCCTATAGAGATGACTGGGGAAGCCTCAAATGTGCAATACTAAATGCGTTCTCCTCCCCCACATGGATTTCCCCTCCCATCCTCAAACTTCTTCTCACTTCATGTTTGTCTGTAGGCATGTTTGTATTAGTGATATTCTATAGAGGAAGGTGTCTGAGCAAGACAACTAGTAAATTTTGCATTTCAGTGTACTTTGGGTGCAGTGGGAGACTTTTTTTCCAGTTGAATATGACTTTTCACTTTGAGTATTAACTGTTGAAAGTGAATTTTAAAAAATTAAACTCTATGTTAAAAATGATGGTAGTCAGAATTACATTTGCAGTTACAGTAGTAAACTTGTTGAACGTAGCATGTGTGAAAATTAACAGGTACTAATATTCCTGGGGAAAAAAATTCCCCTTTTAAAAAAAAAAAAAATCTCCTACTGTGTGTATGCGGCAGTATTAATTTTGTTTCTATCTACTTTGAGAAGGAGGGTTTCACACAGGTACTAACTGTGCTTGTGTTCCTGCCCCAAAAAACTGTTTGGAAAGCAAGGGTGTGTTAGGTTGTTCTGCCTTAGATTTGCACCTCAGATGAGAAACTGCAAAAATAGCCATTCAATACCTTCTCACATTTTTGAGTGAAAACTATGAACTAGAACAAAACTGTCAGCATTTGGTGAATTTGTCTTTAATGTAAGTGTGGGAGTTTTAGTTTTGTTTGTGTGGTGGGTTTTTTGGTGTGTGTATGGCGGTGGATTGGTTTGGGGTTTTTTGTTGTTTGTTGTTTGTTTGTTTGCTGTTTTGCTGTTTATTTGATTTGGTTTTTTTTTACAGAAAACCCCAAACACCCTAGTGTCAGTTGCATTTGCCAAAACTGCATCTGCTTTTGTTTAAGGTCCTAGGACTCAATGTGCGACAGGGTTTTGGCAGATATTTATCTGGCAATTCCATTTTATCTTATAAGTCTTTGTATACTTTGGACATTTAGTAAAAACTAGGTTAGATTGGTTACATTTCCCGTAGAGGAGTGTTTGGTTTAGTTGTGTAATTAATCTTCTGGACAAAGTAAGAAATATTTAAATAAAAACTCAAAAGCAACTCTTAAATGATTCTGACAGTATTATGAAGCCTAGCTGATAAATTATTTATATAAAAAAATGCTGTGTCTAGTGGTAACTAGTTTTGTATACAGAAGTCTCAAGGGTATTGAAAACTTGTGATTCATTCTCCTTCTTTTCAATCAAGTAGAAGGGTCTTGATTATTTTTTTTAATAATTTAGGCAAATTACGAGAAGAGCTGATTTCCTTTGAAGCTGTTTGTTCTAGTTTTCTAAAGCCTTCCCAGCTCTGACAATTCATATGCTTTTATTCAATAACTTCTAAGTAATGTTTAGAAATACTCGTAAGCGTTCAGACTGCTGGTTGGAGTCTCTCCTGATCAGAAAGGAGCGGTGTGACTGCAGACTACTGATGGCAAAGGTTTATGGTTGTGTAGGACTTTTCATTCTAGCCCTTTTCATCCTCTTCAAAGAGACCACTTTTAGGCTGTTTTCTTTTTGCTCTTGGCTAATGAATACTGGTGTAGTTTTCCATCCTTTTTCAATTTACAGACCCTTGCAGCACTTCAGATGATGGCCCTTGTAAAAGAGAATTTCAAGGTTACTGATGATAGACTCTTTTCCAATCTCTTCTAGTTGCCTTTCATGGATTATTTAGAGTTAATGAATGGACTGCCAGGGTTCTGACAGCCACTGAAGAAGCATAGTATTAGCATTGGAGGCTGATTTTAACTTTGAAATTTTCCAGTCAGATTGAAAAACAAAACAAAACAAAATGGAAGAGAGAGTTTGAAACTGCTCTTGATTTCATGAGGTTAAGTCCTCTGAAAAATCTTAGGCTCTTAGTGTTAAAGTTAATTGTAATCGGTTTGCTTTAGAAATTAGTTATGCTGATGTATCGTGTTACTTTATGATGTGTTGTGTTGGCCTATTGTATAGCATATCAGCTCAGTGCACATGGTAAACATTGCTTTAAGGTAAATCAGTAAGTTTTAAAGACTTTCATCAGCTTCAAGCTACTTTCTAAGTTCCCAGAAGTTAATGTTCAAATGGTGTGAAAACACACCTTTAAAATGCCAAATGTGTTCTGTGGCTCGTCCTTGATGAAGTTCCTGAGAATCTTTCTTGTACAGATGTATATGACTAATTAAAATGCAGATATCTTCCTAAGTTAACCTTTTGAATTAAATGAAGTGCTAGAACTATAGTTCAGTAAAATCTGCCCGCCTGTTTTGCTAGTAAGAACATTGTACACTGACATGAGAACGCTTGTGTTATAGAAAGGCATTTTCCTAGTGTCTGGTTGGTGTCATCTCTGAGCCTTTCACCAGAGGATACTCCTCCAAGAAATTCGTGGTCTGGTTGCCTTCATTATGATAATTATGGGTACTATCTGTACAAGTATACTGTTTTTAAGTCTTCTACAGGAGCAGATTCTATAGTGGTAGAATATATGTGGCGGTGTGCTATATAAGATATAGATTATCCGTATATTGTGTGTATATAGAGAGAATGTATAGTGTATATAGATTTTAATAGAAATTGAAAAATTATTATTAGAGAATCCTTTGTACTTGTCTAGTTTTGAATTGCATCCATGCTTCTTAGATTGGATTGGATTATTCTGCCCATTTATCGTATCCCATTTATTACCCTGAATCTAAGATGTTGAAAGCATTACATATACAAGATTCTCATAGAAATTTGGAAAATCAAATATTTGTGTTTCATTTAAAGTTGCAAAGACAAGTTTTCTGACTCTGCAATTAAATGGTGCTTGGTTGAAAAGCCTATTCTGTTTTCTCTTTAGAATCACCAAAGAAATATTGTGGAAACCGATAACTGTAATCATGGTGAACACCATTACCCAAATGCATTATCTTTTCAAAATTACAACTACGTTAAGTGTTCATATATACATTTATTTGCAATAGTGGCCAATTCAAACTCATCTCAGGGTAATAGTGGACTTGTGATAATAGTGTTTCTTCAAGTCAAATAAACTAATAATGTCACTTCATTTGATCTTTTGTTTCTGTATTTAAACCAACGTTACCTGTAATGTACCTCTGTGACTTGCAGGAGAGCTTGATTTTGCCTTAATATCTTATGCAACAGGTAGAAAGAAATAGAATTTTTAAACAGTGATTTGATAAGACTGGACCAATTATATCACTCAGTGATAGCGCAGCCTTATCTCCTTTTGACGCTGAAATACAAACTGACAATGGGTGGCTGTTTAGAAGTAATTTTTGCATACCACTAACATCGTAACATATTTTCCAATCCTAGAATTAGACTGATCTGAAAACAATATCAGGGCAGAGCAAGGATAATTTATATGTCCTAGCTCCTGTGGCCTTACAGCACATTTTTAAAAAATCATTTACAGTTTGGATATTGCAACTTGAAATTGTCTTAATGATACTAAAGTATCATGCTGCTTGCTAGGGTGGATATCTTTTACATCTGGGACTTAACACTCATGGAAACAGATTTTGACCACTTACTATCTAAGCTGAAACACTGATAGACTGGGTTTTGTCTGTTCTTTATCTTTTGACTTACCAAGTGTCATATACAGCGTACTTCCCTGTGGAAGGATATTGCTTGAGTTCATCTGAAATCCTGTATGTTTGATACTAATTGGAAGATTAATTCACATTTGAAAATTTCCACTCAAATAGTGTGTTTCATGAGCTTGAAGTTTCATGTGTGACTGCCATAAGCCTAGACATGGAAAGAAAAAGCGAGTGAAAGTGTCCTAAATTGAATTTTAATACGTAAGAATGAATCGGTGCAAGCTGTATGGCAATTTTGATTAGAATTGGTTTCTATACCAAATATATTTTGTTCTAATTGACTATATGAGTTGACCTCTAATTAAACTGGAGCAGTAAACTAGTGCAGTTGTCCTCAGGAGATCTGAATTAATAATATTCCCTTAAATGCCATGTTGCTTTGTTTAGCCATAGAGGCATTAGGAGATAGAGGAGAGAAGAGAGCTGATTTACTCTCAAGAGACTCATGTATAAGATGGCAATGTTCTATCTTAAATATTTAATCTAAGTAAAATAGTTCTGTTAGGCTTTATATTTAGTTATAAAACTTTACCTAAAGCTTCCTAAGAACTGTAATTTCTGTAAGATTAGGCTGAGTACTTTAGGGCTGTTGTGTATGGTCTGTATGAAAAAAGATCCATGACCATTCATAGAAGAGGAACGATTTTAGTCTCGCTGATCAGCTTGGTGAGTCACTCGATAATGTTATCTTTATTTTCACACTATTGCAGTTTTAGCCTGTGGAAGGTACCAGATAAGGAAAAGGCAACATTGCTGTTTTAAACGCGGGGAAATCTGTCAAGAGGAAATCTTTATAGAGCTCTTTACACCCATTGTCACTCTGGCTAAGTTTTCTGAGGGAGAGGGTAGTGCAAGCAAGTAGTCTGTATATTGTAAACTCAGATAATTTTTTTTGTTTAAAATGGCTATTTGCAGAAGTTAATATCTCCTTTCCATTTTGTCTGCAGCAAGGAAATATTCTAAATAACTAAGAAGTGTAGCACATGTTTCATGTCTCATATTTTGGACATCTTTAAGTCACTTGGCTTAAAATCAGCATCACAATACTTAACTGATGAGTAATGTATTGTGTGTCTGTTGCATTCACAATTAAAGCTACAGATGAGTTTGTGGAGGACAAATATAGAATGCTCATGATCACTCCTTGGTAAGGCAGTCATCTTTTCCAAGGTGTGAGGACAGTTATATAAACTGTTTAGAGCTGAGTAAATAGGAAATCATTATTTGATTTTTTTTTTTTTTTTTTTTTAAAACGTATGTTTTTGTAAGTTCCTATTTTTTTCATGTCATCTGATATTTCATGTTTCTTACCTAACTATTTGTGTATGTGCTTGGACTGTTGGTTTCTTGTCTGGGAGTAAAACTGGATTTGAGGCATAAGCTAAATGTGACTGCTTAGTGTTGTCAAATAGACTGCAGTATTAAGCTTCTTTAAGCTGTTTTAACTTGGTGAAATAATTCTTCATATCTAAGTCAGAAGCGATCTATTTAATTATATAATTCTGATCCGGGAACTAAAAATGTTGTGGTACTGGTGTGGGTTTTGTGTTTGGTTGGTTTTGGTTTTGTTTTTTTTTTAACAGATTTTGTAGACAAATTGATTAAACCTTTTGAGCTTAATCTTTGGCAGGGAAATAGTCCACCAGTAATACAATCCTCCAAGTGGTAATACATGTTATTGCTGCAGAGCTGTAGCTCACAAGTTTGTTTTGTTGGTGACTCAAATTCTAGTCCCGAACAGCCCATAAACTATATTGAAGAAATAATTTGTTTGATTTGTATTTGCAAATGCCACAATCCCCAGTTTAGGAATTTATTTTTTTAATTGAATGTAATTATGAATGGGCCTTACATATTTCATGGGCTGTGACCCATGTTTTGAGAATCTTGTAGGATTCTAAACGTCATTGTTCTCAAATGACAGTTGTGTCTGTGTAAAAGAGGCAGCATGTAATTAAACTCTCTGGTTTGAGACCTTAAATGCATTCCTTGAGACCCTGGTGCCTGAAGTGTATGAATGCTTTTTTTGGTCTTTGCTTCTTTGTGCTTCCCCAATAACCTTTAATTATACTGAGAGTATACACAGAATTGATGAGTTCATATTATCTCTCCTCTTCTGCCTATTGCCTTACTTTACAGTAGCTGCCAGATTACTCAAATATAAAACTCGTGCTATCTTTTCATTTGATACCGATGGGATTGTTCCAGTTTTCAGTGTTTAGTAATGGAAAAACCATGACATTTGCACTTACAAAGCAAAGCAGACTGAATTCATAGCACAGAATAGAAAAAAAAGAATTATGTTTATAATTTGTCTCCAAACTCATGCAAAATACATATTGTAACTCCATCTAATTAATTTTTAGTGACTTTATAACATGAGTACAGTACAGAATGCTTGGAAGAAATTAACTGTCGAATATGTCTCAAATATGTCATGTGGAAACACATTATTTTCCACTTAGAAATGGGAAAGACTTTTTTTAGGGGAAAGGAAGACCTAATTCTTGCAGAATATTTGAAGGCTGTCAAGCAATAAAAATTAGCCAAGTAATATTTAATGAAAGCTAAAAGGCTATCTCAAACCACTCAGCAATGACATTCCTACTTAAAAAAACAATTAAGGCTTTACTCTAAATGTTGACTTTCCATTGGCATTTCAAGTTTTCTGTTGAATATGCTCTACATTCATGATACAAACCGACAAAAGTGCATGCAACAGATTTACTTAAAAAATTAACAATAAAATAGAAATGGAAGCTTCTTCATATAATTAATACACTTATTTAAACTAGCATATTTTGTTTTAGGAGGACGTACTGTTTCTTTAAGCGACCCTAAATGTATGTAAAAGCAAGTTACAGTATTAAAGTTATAGATTTTTCTTGTTTATTTTTACTACTTTGCACTAAGACTGCTTTGCAGTATTCTGTAGGATTGCATGTGTTTCTACAGAGAGGGTAATGTAAAACAGCTAAACATGGATGGTGATTTGGAAGCCGAGAGAGCCACACAAACTTTTTCCCCTTTATGTAGCCATGTTTATATTTTTTGAGCGATTTCGATTTATTTAATGGCCTGTGGCCTAGAGGAAGAAATTGCTCAAGCACAGATTCATGCTTGAATCAAGTTCCACCCAAAATTTATTGACTAGCATTTAAAATCTCTTATTACTGCCGAGGACTAAGCAACTCTTACCTTAAAGTGTCAGTCTTAAGAATTAATGTTAGTTGTTGTTTCAGAAAATCTGAAACTGAAGGAGGCCATGACAAATAAAAGGACTTGTATTATTTTCAGATAGAATTTTTATGAAATTGCATTAATGTGGTTGTTCAAAATGAGTGGGTGAGCAGAGAGGAAGAGCAACTGTACAGACTGCTGAAGTTTTGGGGGGGAAACCATTACCCTAGAACTTAAGTTGTGCCTACATCAAAATTGTTTTCTTTAATTCTGAAAGCAATGGCAAATCCTCGTGGTGAGGCAGAATTGGCTTTGAATCTAGCTTGATAATGAATTGGAGAAGACTGTCCCTTTACTTTCTTCATATCTCATTCAACACCATTTTAGATCTGTCTGAGACCTTCTTATTTAAGGAGGACTTTAAAGAGCAGGGTTCTGTCTCTAGAAGTGTTTAGTCATAATCATGATTCAGAAAACAGTGTTCTGAACAAAGTTCCCGTAACTTTGTTAATAATGCAGTAATAACTTGGCAAGACTTTCTGCACCGGAATTTATTCTCTCTTAATCTGTTGGGTAATGGTTCTCCTGACACAGATACATGCAGTAATACCAAAGGTTTTCTCCAGCACGTCTAGATTTCACATTCTAGAGAAGAGGTCTTTTCACTTACATTTCCAAGTAGTGCTTTACCAGGGAAAGAGTTCATACCTTGTAGTCAGAAGGCAGTAAAACCTAAATGGAGAAATGTCAACTGAGAGTTTACTGCAACATGCTAATTCTTGCTGAAGCACTCGTCTCCTTCACGACCTTTGTCTCAGTCAGACTTTATTCAACTCATATACTGCCTTTTTTAAATTTGTAAAATTCAGTCATGTTCCTGCCCCACCTTCAGCTTTTCCTGTTTGAACTGAAGAGGCCCAACCTCTTCAGTCAGCTTTTTATGACAACTGCTTGACCCTTTGATGATTTTTAATTGCTCTTCTCTCGCTCTTACTGGCTCAGCTTCTGCAGATGCCACAAATCTTTTAGTTCACCATTCAGGCAAACTATTCTTTCTTTCAAGTGCTGGGTTAGAACCATAGGGCTGTCTGTGCAACTGTATTACACTGAAGACTCAGCTATGGTCATCGCTGGGAAGTACGGTCAGATCTTGAACAGGAATTACCCCCAAAACAAACTGGAATCATTCCAGTAATGTGGAGAGAAGGGTACTCCTAGAGTAAAGCCAAGCTTACTGTTTAATCTTTCATCCTTTTAAACTAGTTTTTACTACTAGTGAAGATGCACTAACCGAGTTTGTAAGTAGCCTGAAAGAAGGTCTGCTATTTTTTATCTCTCTGGGGTAGGATGTCTGAAAGCTTAAGGATCACCTTATAAACTAGAATACTGTCAAGTGTTTCCTATTAATTGACAGGGATAGATGGGGTACTTGAACATGTCTTCTTTGTGTTTAGCTGAAGCAAGAACTTTAAGCTGTCTCTTAGTAGCAAACTTAGATGTTCTGATCAGCTTAATAACCTTAGAAGTTGGTTTTTTTATTTAGCAAATCAAACCAAACGAAAAACTGCACACCTCCCCTAGCATTTAAAAGTGAAATATGAGCAAGTGTATGGACTTGTTAGCTCCCCTGTTTGGGATGTCTGCTTCAGTGTTAATTGATGTTGTTGTAACTTCCTGGTCTTTTGTGGCCCAGCACAGGACCTCACCTTTGAGCTTTGCATAAACCAATATGAAACTGTGCTGCTAAGTGAAACAGTCAGTAACAGATCTTCCCAAAGTGGTGCATTTCAATAGCTTTAGTAAGTAGAGAAACAACTTTTGAACTTTTGAGTGGCTGTGTCTTACCATGACATTTCCGCAACAGTTTCTGACGATGCGAGTCAAGGCAGCCAGAGCTCTGACAGCATAGTCGCTTTCCCGCCTCCTTCCTTGTGACAAGCCTGGGGCTTGCCAACCCCATGATGATCTGGTTCAAGGAACTAAGCTACTCAAGAGTTGATTGTACATGTAATCTTCTTGGCTCCCCAGACCGGCTCACGGGAGGGCCAGACAAGTGACCGTGCTGATGTAAGGGAAAAACAACAGGATAATTTCAGCATTGGCTTAAATAGCTGTAAAAGGGAAGCATCGAGGTGGCATATCAATATTCTGAAGTTGTTATAGTATGTTAGATGAACACTTTTTGTCAGGACAGAAGAAAAACTAGGTATACTTCTATGGTATAAATGGTCTGCTCTCTTCAACAATACTGATAAAAAGGCAGTTTTGCTAAATGCTGCTTTTGGTGTTATTATCAGTCAGTTCTGTTCCTTTACATCACTTGCATCCATGCTAGAAGGATTTTGTTGGGTAGGCCAGTCTCGAACTGAAAATTTACTAAAAGCCTATCACCCCAGCTTTGTTTCAGGTGGTGTTTCATTTCTCTACGTCGGGTACACTACAGAGCTGTTGAAAAGAATGAAAATTTTATGTCTTATTTAGCACTATAATATAGTTGTCTGAGGAAAGTACAGAAACTGAATTTCAGAGTGAGCAGAGTGTTTTGAAGCAAGAAATGGCTTAGATAATTTTCCAAAAGGAATAATAGCATTCTACATTCCCTCTCACTGTACAAATACGCAAGAAAAGGTAGCCTCTGCTTCAAAAAGCCTTCGGTCTAATAAAAGAATAAAAAAAATAAACATGAGACAGAAGGAAGAGTAGGAGAAAGGGGGAAGTCGTGTCAAAGAAAACTACTTTGTCCCTAACCACTATGCTGATGCATCCTCGTTGCTGCTGCTCCTTGGGAACATGGGCAAAATAAAGCTTTCATAATTCCATTAAAAGTAACATTACCACACTATTAAGAGATAAGAACAGTACTTCCTCTTGAACATCTTGTGTGTTTAACCGTTTGCTGAGTTTTAACGTTAACAGCAGTTCTGTCGAAGGAAGAACGTTGTTCCTACATTGCATGAAAATCTTTCACTGACAGAAGCTCACAAGTTCATTAGTTGCAGAAGTCTGAGTAAAGCAGCTGTTTTCCCTTTGAATATTTTGTGCATTAAACTCTGCAAAGAGAGTTGAAGTGGTTTATCTTGATTTGTTTATCTGGATTTGTTTTTAATAATCTTATGAAGTAATGCAATTATTCCTACGAACATTTGTATTCATCACTAGCATATCAGGTAAATTTAGAATGAATTACACTGATCAGAAAGTGCAAAAAACGTATCAGAATTTGAAAAAGATTATCAGCGGCACACTTCTAAATTAAAATTTATTTTTAAATTGACTGATAAATAATAGGATTGGCATTCATATAGTTTTTCAGATTAGTGAGTTTTCTTAATTGTTTAGTTGTTTAAATTCACCAATTGAAAAGAAAACCCAACAAACCAAACAGTTAATCTGAAAGGCACCATCAGAAGCAGCCACTGTTCCACTACTGTGCTGAATATGAATGAAGTTTATACTTACAGAACCCAAGATGCTATTGTTGTGGCACTTCAATAGCTGATTTGCAAGGAATACCAAATGTTTATTCAGATGACTCTTTCTCATCTCTGGAAATGTCATACTCCAGCACAAAGGCAGCCAGGTCATTGTAAACTGTATGTGAGGCGATCTTTCTAACTTGCACGTCAGAAGATTTCACTTTGTTTTCATAAGGTGGTCTGTAGCTTTAGGGTCATTATTTAAGACTCACAGGAAAATTACTAGCAAGTCACAGACTGTGATGTCATAGACTATTAGCAGTGTTAAATAGCATACATCATCATAGTGATGTTTGTAATTAATAAAACTCATTGTAGAACTGATTTGAAAATAACTTGTTTTCTTTAAAGAGAACTGAAAGACACTGGCTTAACCGTATTGATTTCTTTTGTTGTGGTTGCTGTGTATTTACAGTTGGTTTCTCTTAGATTGATTTAAAGATCTGTACGTAAGGAAGCAATAACTTCCCTCTACAAGTCTAAATTTCCCATTCTTTTAAAAATATATTAATAATTTTAAAATATATTAAAATATGCTAGTATGAATTGATTTCGGTAACAATTTTACTTTAAAAACAGAGATGATGATGTACAGCTGTTTTATGAAAGCTGTCAAAAGCTATTCTACTTCCTTTTTCATTACTTCAGAAATAAGGGGAAGTTTCATCTTAACAGACTAGAGCGTGTGTGAAGCAACTGAATATACGCTTTGATAGTTGTGCAAGAGCCATTGCCAGTTTTAATGTGGTATTGTTATAGGCACGTTTCACTTCCCACTGCTACAGCTGTGCCTTTTTGTAAAATGCTGAATCTTGCACTGCCTATACAGTTCATGTTTTTCCTTCAAAATGTGTGAAATATGCTTTATTTATTGTTCGTTTTAACAGGACAACAAATGAAATGGGGTGATAATGCTTCATCTTTTTTGATGTAATCTTTCCCCTCTGGCTATTCAGCTGTGCTTGTTGCAAGTCTTGAATATGATTCACATTGCAATATCAAATTATACAGCACCTTTTCCCAAACCGCCTATATTTTTGAGCTAGTAAGATGTATACTCTTTAAATGACAATTAAGTTACATCTGTTATATTCCATCATCTTGTGCAATAAATACAGAAAAACAAATTGTCTTAGTACAGATCTTTAAATGCCTTCCCTCTGCTCTATGAAATGTAGAGCTTTTAATAATAATCTTTACTTTTTTGACAGTCTTATTTTTTTTATCTTAATGACTATGCCACATTTTATTTCTATGACTGTGTAGTTTCCCTAGTAACATGTCAGAAGGCCTTTGTTGGAAGGGTTCTCGGTCCAAAGAAATTGTAATTTTTCTTTATTATTTTGTTACTTTGTTCATTTCCAGTTTGGCAAGGCAGAATTTTTTTGTCCTCAAGTGAGATGCTTTTTGTTGTTGTTGTTGTTGTCATTTAGATATTCTTGAATAGCAGTGCTGGGTCAGCAAACAGCTTTAGCCATCTCACATCTGATGTGGCTAAAGGCTCTGGGCATAGGAGATACCAGTTTTGTTTTGTAACCTCACCCCAAGAAACAGGGTAAGGAGGAATTGTGGATTGATGTAGCCACTACTTTTTTTTCTTATATTCTGGATTGATACATGTACATCTGTGAATGTACACTATATAGTCTGTAAAGTGCTAGTAAAAAAATGACTTACTGCTACGTGAAGCCCAAACTCTCTGTGGTATATCTCTCTGCAGAAAGGCAGAGTGAGCTTTTGCAGCTCCAAAGGTCTTCCCAGGAAAAGATGTTAGCAGGAGTAACACTGGCTCTCTGAGCTCAAGTGAGCTAGAGCGTTGTTACAGCCGTGAAATGACCAGAGGCAAGATTATAGCATAGAATCAGGTAAAGGATTCAAGGGGGGGGTTTAAAATCCTGTATTCAAACAAATCATAAAATGATCAAGAGCAAACAGTAAAATTCTCAACTCTCAACCTGGCAGCAAGATAGTTTTCTGAAAATTCAACAGTCTGGAGCCAGCTTCAATTCTGGCTTGCTGGTTGTCTTATAAGTTGTTAGAGTGAACAGTTAAAATTTTCAATTGTTGTTTGATTAAAAATTATTTCTTGATATTGTCGTTTCTTGGAATTATTATTAATTTATGTCATCTGGAATAAAGGTGTGTTTACCGCTGGAATAGAGACTTAATTTTAATCTGTAGTGACTAAAAGAAACTCGTAAATGAATAAGCAGTAAGAATTACGGGGTTTGTGTGTTGTTGTTTTGGTTGTTTTTGTTTGTTCGTTTTGTTGTGGGTTTTTTTGTTTGATTGGTTTGTTTTTCTAATGACACAGGACGCAATAAAGAACGGTAGGGTATCTGTAATCCAAGATGAAGATACACTGAGCTTCTATTTTTCCTGGGAAGTTGTAAGACACTTTGGGGCTGACACCACCAGTCTGGTGCTGGATGAAATGGAGAAAACCTCTGCCAGCAACTGTTAGTGTCCTCTGCAGATGGAAGATACTGGCAAAGCGGCTTAGCACTGCAGGGATAAATCTTAATTTGTCACACCTCCCCCAGCGCAGTATAGGAGTTGATTGTAATGCAGAACTGTGTATTTTAATGCTGCTTTTGCAAGTAGTAGTAAGAATTTAGGAAAAAGTACCAGTCCTTTGCACTTAACACCTCTGACACCACTTAGTGCTTTAGTTACAGATGTTTTCCCAAAATTGACAGCTGGTTTTCCCTGTTGCTTTTATGTGATCTATTGCGCAACAAGATAAGGGAAAATAAGAGTGGGGGTTTTTTTAATTATACAGCATAGCGTATTTTGGAGGTTTTCTTGCCAATGTTCAGCAATTTTTTGTTTGTTTGTTTTCATATTTTTATTCTGTTTTTCTTTTGTTTGTTTTTTAAACAGATTTGCTTAAATAATAATTATGGTGAAATCTAATATAATCTCCTTTTAAGTTTCCTCTGAAGGACTGTTACAGTTACTTTTGCGCGTAGTTGCCACTTCAGCCCTGGTACTTTTCAAATGCATATATAAATATTCCTTCTGACTTCAGGGACCCAATGCATGAATCGGGATGGGAACTCTGCTTAGCTACTATATAAAATACCACAGAATTAATGAAAATACGTAAAGGGGATCGTGAGGTTAAATATGAGACTTGTAGTCCGTACCACTCCCCAGAATAACTTCTGGAACCCTCAGAAACCAACTGTGGAGGAAGTAGAAGAACCACAATAAGTACGAATTACAAGAATAATGTTAAAAGAGCAAAGTTGTCATGGAAACCACTCCAAAACTAGTGTAGCCATAAAGGCAGCACCAGACCACAGTATGGTAAAGATGGGCTTCAGTAGTCTCTGTTGAACCCTGGGCTCCGCTTTATTAGTAATAGTACTTGCTTGTAGGAGATAGAAGCGCTTTCTCTGCACTTCTGTTGCAGTTTGGGTTTTTTTTTCCTCCCTGGCATTAAACATGAAGTCTTAAGTGGAAGAAACTGTATAGTAGTTCGTTATGACACGTTGTGCAGACAGGGAAAAATTTTGGCTGATAGCTGTAGCTTAAGGGTGTATTGTCTGCTGTGGTAGATACTACTCTTTCATTGCCTTTTGAACAGTTCTTTTGTAACAATTTAAGCAAGTTTTGGCAGGTATAACTGAAGTTAGCTCGTTTTATGTCCTTGGACCAACCGTATCTATAATTAGAGAAAAAATGGACATTCTCTGTAGTTTTGTTTCTCTCTCTCCTTTTTTTTTT
>VWZK01001391.1:586170-702351 GCA_013396935.1 Baryphthengus martii
TCTTTTTTTTTTTTTTTTTTTTTTTTTTTTTTTTTACTACTACATCTTTAAACATTGTGCAGTGAAGACTGGTACAAAATAATGTAGCTTCTTTGAAATTTTTGACTTATCTTAATTTCCAGAAATCTGGAAAGCTGTCACCTTCATTGGCCCAAACTGTGATTTATTGTTAAAACTGTGGTTTAATACTGCAGAGATAGCTGTTTGCTCTTGAATTCAAACTGGTACTTTTAATTACATTTCTCAACGTTGGATGTTAGAATTAATGCTTCCTTTTATCTAATTGAACTAGATTTTTTTTTTAAATTCACTAATAAAGAACATGTCACAGAATCGCAGAATTCTTGAGGCTGGAATAGGCCTCTGAGATCATCAAGTCCAGCCTATGGACTTTCATGTTTTGAAAAGGAACTTGAACACTTGATTCTGGTCGATCATGTTTTGATTTTTTTTGTCTGTTTTTTTTTTTTTTTTCTCAAAATGCACAGGACAATGTTAAATACAGCATAGCACATTTACACAAAGCAAAGTTCAGTGTAGTTTTTCCAGGAGGTTGCACTACTTTTTATAGATTTATTTGATAAGGCTGTTAAAATCTGAAATTATAGCAATTTTTTTTCCTTGTCATATGTTTAAGAAAGCCTGAGATCCACTGCTTTCTGACAGATCTGAGAAACAGCTCCTACCTTTGTGTTGTACAAGGACAGTTTTTCAGTACTGATTACTCAGACATCATCAGAAAGCATCTATGAAGCTAGAGCTGACAATTCCAAGTTTACACAAAAGCGTCGCTTTTTATGCGCAAAAAAACATCCTTTGCTGATGCAAATACATCATCAAGGTTGCCAAAAAGTGAAAAATACGATTATGACAACAGTTTTGTTGAGAACAATGAGTCAGAAAGGAAAAGCTTCTTAATTGATTTGTTTTGCTGCCTGCAAGACATGCGGTGTGGTTATATAACATCTCAAAAGAGATTAGGCATCGGGAAGAAAGGTGATGAATAATTTTCCATCTTGTATCTCAGCTTTGTTTCCGGTTGAACAATAGATGAAGGTCATACTTTTTTCAATTGTAAATAGCGGTTGGTTTTTGGATTTTAGATGCCTACACGCTGTGCCGCAGGAGAGGAGCTGCGCAGTTGGGAAGGAAACATTTACTGGTGGTAGGAAACCGAAACAGCTCCTCGCAACCAGGGCTGAAATTTCATATTGGTCATCAAAAGATGAAAGACTGTGAGTTATCTCTGAGCTGTAATCCTATTACTCTGCAACGGTGGCTCTGCTCTCCCTGCTGTCCATGGCTGAGAATATGCAACAACTTGGCCGGGTGCCCAGGAACTAAACCTGCCTTTTAATATTCTGCTGTCAGTCTCTTCTCAAAGCTTCTGGCTTAGGATTTGTATTTCGTTATATGACAGTATATAAAAATCCAGGATTGATAGGGAGGAGTCACTCATTTCACATGCAGATCTTAGTTTTGTGTGGAATGGTTTTGTTTTGGTTTTGGCTTTTTTTGTACTGATACATTTTCAAATGTTTACAAGGCTTTAGTGCATTGCATGTCATTGCCAGTTTACTGTGAGGGATTTAGGTTCAGAAAGTGATTTGCAAGTTAATTTACAAGATAATATTTATTTTATGCAAGCATACGATCCATCTTTTAAAAAGTACTTTCCTTTTATTCACCTAATTCTCAGATATTTTTCTGTGTGCTTTCTGCTAATGAGGCTGTTCCATCCATTGCAAGAACACGTGCTGTAACAGTTTGCTATTCTCTTGTGCCTACTGTCTTTTTGCAAGGTAATGCTTGCTGCAGTAACCTTAAATTTATAATCCAAATAGAAGTTTTGGTGGAAGGATTGCCATATTTATGTATTGTTGCATATAATAGTTAATAATATCTCTATCATACTGTATTTGGCAGGTCTTTTTGGAATGAGTTATTCCAATTCAGTTTTTATGTTGTGTATGAATCTTTGGAAAAGATAATTTTATTAATTCAAAGAAAGAAAATCCTTCTCCTTTCTTCTTGGTCTCCCCATAAGGCAGGGTTGAACCAAAACCATTGAAGATGCGAGTTTGGATTTCATAGTGTAGAGCTGAAGCTTGTATCACCTGTCATGGAAGCAGAATCGAACATATTTAGGAAGAACGTTTGAAATAACTGGAATTGGTAGTTGAGACCTAAAAATGGTAGTTGAGAGCTATGGGGAAAAAAAAATGCTGGGCAACTGATACAGGCCCTATTTTGAAGGGGCAGAACCTCTGAGTAGTGTGAATGGTGATTTGACTTGAAATGTTCACGTACCCAAATACAAACCGTGTATATGCAAATTGTGACTGAGTCTACACAAACATTTTTGTTCCTGCTCTGACCTTTGGAGAATGCTATGCGGCAGAGGAAAAACTTCAGCCTAAGACTAGAAAAAACAAACATGCCCACACAAAGCTGAAAATGCTTTTTGTTCCTCTTAATCAAGAGGTTGGTTTTTTTCCCCCCATAAAATACTGTGCTGTATAAAACTTACTACAGAACAGTAAAGTCCTTTCCTACACAGTTCAAAAGAGCATATTTCTTACATACGTCTTCCAGCAAGTCACATAGTATTTATTATAGAGTGAATTGTTGAGTGCAGATGAGTAATGTCTTATCCAAAAAGAACTTTGAAAATTATATTTAAAATAAATAAAGCTGGATTTTTTTCATTGTTTTCAGGTGTAACGATGTATGTTTAAAATGTTTTATCAGTCCTCATAAATACCTGGTAGAAGTATGCTAATTCTAAAGCTTTTTTCTTTCAAGAACTGGAAAAAAAGTCTGGATGTAGACCTACAAATTTTGCTATCTCAAGTCAGAGCAAAGGCAAACGTTTTGTTTTGTTTGTAATTGTGAAGATGCTCATAAAGATAATCATACTGTCTCTATAATCACTTCTGGCTTTTAATGAGGAGCTACCATAAGGAGGAAATAAATTTATTCAAAGCAGATTTCTACTTACTTCATGTAGAGGGACCTGGGAGGAATGAAAACGCAAAGTACTCTATCAATAGAAAAAAGCAGTATATACTAAAAGTTTAGGAAAACATTCCCTAGCATGTAAATCATGCAAACTAATTTACTGATACCTCTCTCTCTCTCTCAGATGTGAAACTGAATCTGAAAACTGTAACATCTGTTACTGTTATCTGATGTACAAGTTTAAAATAGTTTTATTTAAACAAAATATTATTACCATTTTATAGTCTACATGTAAATTTGTGTGAAAACGAATTTCAGAATTTTTTTCATTTTTTTTTTTTAAAGTATCTTGTAAGGTACAGGGGAAAGTATGTGACCATGTGTGTTTCAAATAAAGTAAATTTACAGTTAATATTTGAATTCTTTAGAAAGGTGCTTTAACACCCACTTTTCTGCAGAAGTAAGGCTACCAAGTGAAATTCTGTTGTGGAGTCCGACATCTGTTGCACCTTTCATGTTTAATTTACAGTGCAGCTCTAGAATAGGAAGGCTGGTCTTTCATTCTCGCTATAAAGCATGAAACCAAAACAAATGATGTTTGCATTATTAAGCAGATCTTTTTATTATTAGAATGTGTGTTGGAAAACTTCTCAGTAGTTTGTTTTTGAATGTTATACTGATCTCTTATCTTTGTTGTTAGAAATGGGAGGGCAAATATTGAGGTTGGAAAGATTAGTTGTTTTTTTGTTTTGGGAAGAACATAGTGATAAAAATAATTGTTACAGAAAACCTTTACCCTGGACGTAAGATGAATCAGCTAGGACTATGCTGTGTTTCCGCTGTTACAATTGGCTTACTGAATGTTATCATAAACGTTTCTCTTAAAATCTTTTATTCTCTTTTGCCACATTGAGAGAATTATTTATGACTGTGAAAGTAATAGTATTTAGACCTTGGAAATCATTCGTGAGAATTCTAACTTGCTGTCTGATACCAGCTTTTGTCTGATACTAGTATAATGAGATAAGGTGACAAAAGTCAGGTTCTGGGATTCTTGTTATATCCTCTCCTGGGCTCATTGAACTCAGCTGGGTTTGAGGCTAAGATGCCCTATGCACCACCCACACCAGCAGAGTCAGTATGAACCACCTTGTAATGCTTCACACCACTGCAGGTTCTTCTCTTTTAATGCTTTGGAGAGAGCCTGTGTCCCTGCTTCTCCTTTAATTTTATTCGAATGTTAAAAGCTCAGTGGAGCTTTTTCTCGCCTTTTCTTCGTGATCTTTTGAATAATTGGTCAAGTAGATTGCAGTCCTACAACTTCCTTTATTCAGAGACAAAAGGTAGCTACTGAAGTACCTTGACAAATTAGTGTTTTTATAATGGCTTGAGAAAATACACCTTCTTGTTTAAAGTTTACTAATTTTCAAGTTACTGTATTCCTTCAAATACAACTTGCAAGAGGATTATTAGGAAGAGTGTATGCTTTTGTGTGCCAGTCTGTTTAGTATTTGCTTTATCCCCCACATATTAAAAAAATAAAAATGAAAATCTCACCTTTCCTAGTTTTGTGGATTAGGTTCTTAGCAAATAAGTATTTTACAGAAGCCAGTTTCTGAAATTTTTTGCTGTTTAAATAATGATCACCCAAATTGCTTGTAGTTTCTTATGTTTTAAAAAAGTCAAAGAGTATTTAAATACATAGCAGAAATGCTTTTTTCTTTTTTTTTCTCATGTGTACCCAAGGTCTTGTTTTGCTCTTGAAGTTAAAATCTTGTTCTGCAGTTGACCATATCACCACAGCAATTCTAGCTCCCTAGTCTTAAGATGTGGAGCAATAAAGTAGCAGTGGGCAGCATTTTCAGCATGGCTGGCTTCAATGGGTAGCCATCTGTGGAAGTTCTCCTAGACTTCTGAAGCAAAGAGAGCAAAATACCCAGAACAGTGACTTGGCAGCTTTTTAACATGGGAGCTTGACTACAGCCCCTGACTGGAGAAGAGCATGACCTACTATTACTGGTAGGGGATCTGGTTTTCTCTGTGGCTTTGTGAACAGCTGTGCTGCCACAACGTGGGGAGTGTCAGAAGGACAAGAATGTGCAGTCAGAAATGAGAGGGTGGAGGTTACCTCATACTCCTTGCCAAGTGTTAATAAAGAGGTTTTTTGAGGAGCGGCACAGAAATTCATCTTAGAAGTACAAAATAGTAACAACCCCAAGTTGTTGACTGCATGACGATTTCAAGAATGTGACAGGGAATTACGTGTTTTTATACTGATGTCAAATGTTATTAAGCCCTTTTTCTGCTAGATTTTATCTGGTCTTTAAAATTAAGGCATTTTCTTTGTGTAGGGAAACTAAAAGCAGGAGAATAATACGGAATTGTCAAGAGAGGGGTTTTTGTTGATTTTGGGGTTGTTTTTTACTGGTGACAGATGTCTGGTGAAATTCACATATATATGTTTATTGTGACTTTTGTTTTATAGGCTCAGAACAAAGAAACAAAAGTACTGGCTGCTGCAAAGGTGATTGATACTAAATCAGAAGAAGAACTTGAAGATTACATGGTTGAGATTGACATTTTAGCATCCTGTGATCACCCTAATATTGTTAAGCTCCTAGACGCTTTCTACTATGAAAACAATCTGTGGGTAGGTATTTTTTTTTCTGCTCTAAATGTGCTTATTTCACAAGGTTATTGAAACTAGGTTGTTTTTTTAAAAAAAACACTTTACTAAAAGATCATTTGTCAGTCATTTCTTCTGGGTTGTTGCTATTGGGATAAATATTCAGTTTCAAAACTAATTTGTGAATTGTAAGGACTTTCAGGAAATTGTCCCTGTAAAATTGAGCTACAGTGAGTAATTTGGTCAGGAGTTTCAACCTAAAATTTGGAAATTAGCAGTTTATTTTGTTGCATGGAGAGAGTTCTTCGTGCATATTTTTCATAACAGCAGGACTCAGATTTTAATTACTTTAGCACAATTTAGAGCGGGATTCAGAATCTGTAGCTGAAAAATAAATAATGTGCTAAAAAGATCAGCCTGTGAAGTATGTATTTTAGATAGGAGTGAATTCATTGGTACTTCCAGGAAGGACAGTTTACCAGGACTTGAACCATAATTAATTTTCTTAAAACTTACATATTTGTCCATAGGAATATAGTGGACATACATATGACTGTACATCACTCTCTTCTATATCCTGTACCCTGAATAGTTTTAGCTATGAAAATATAAATATTGCATTGGAGGAAAAATTGTAAGTGCGTTTGGAATTGTACAAAGAATACTTTTTTTTTTTTTTAAAAAAGTTTATAATTAAAAAAGATACCTAAAACAAGTAAAAGTAAATTTCCTTGGGGTCTTACAAATGTGCTTTATTTATCCTTTAAGCATGAAAACAATATGAATGTAATACCACATTTCCTGATGTAGATTCATTTTGATAAGCTTTGTGGAAAATTTTGTGTGATCTGAATGGAGATTAAAATTATATTGGATAAAACAGTGGAATAGTGGAAAAAAACTTAGCTACATAAAGGTCAGCATGAAAGCAAGTACACATAGAGGCAGAACATGAAGCTGAGTGGATAGACTTCACCAGCAGAATAAAGATAGGAGTCAATAGTTTGAAAATAAAATTGTAGAAATATAGTGAAATGCAGAGGCATGCAAGTGACAAAGGAAAGGCTGTAATGATGTGGTAAGTAAACAGGATTTGGTGGAGGAAAAAAAGTGATAGTTGGACATAAAGTATGCATTTGCTTTCCAGTTCTAGAAGCCCAGTTTCATTACCAAAAAAAACCCCTTTGTCAGATAAACCAGCAAATTTTAAAGAAAGAAATTATTTTTCACAATTTTGCACACTTAACTTGACAGTAGGTATGTAGATGCATGTAGATGGAATAATGGTTGAAAGGATTTACAAAGGGTTGCGTTATATAATACATTTATTACTACCATTGTGGTGAGGATTAATTATAATAGTAATTTGAAGTAATACATAACATAAGTAGTGTATGTGTAAGTGTTGTGGTATAAGGTATCATTTGAGGTTTTCTCTTTTATGGCAAATTATACTCTGATTTTAAAAGGAAAAAACGCTAGAGGAAGAAATATATATATATATTATTTCCCAGAATATCAACTGTTAGGATTCTGACAAGAAATACTCATTAGCTGTCAGACTGAAAATTGTAGTTTAATATTTAAAGTTCAAGTTAAAGAAAAAATGGCTAAGGAAGAGTGGAATGTCGGTCTTGGGTGACCTTTCCTCTTTCTTCCTCCTCATTCCCTTTGTCTACCCTCTGTCTCCTTTGTGTATGTTCTTTCTGTCCTGTATGTCAGCATAGTTTGTGCCCCTAAACAGTTGAAGTTTGGTTTTGTTCCAAATGAAAACTGAGAACAGGAGATGGAGTTGTTCTAGTATTATTAGATTTTGGGATAAAAGCCTTGATGTATTGTAGACATCAGTGAAAATGAAGAAAAGTTAATGTAAACATCTGAATTTAGTACTTTTCTGTAACTTTGAAAGTTATATCTCCATATTTTCATCTCATCTGAAACAATGCAACATCTGCTACTGGAAAACCATGTAACATTTCTACTTGAACCTCTCAATCAGAGAGATTATAGTATAGAAACACAGTTTAATAATTGAGAAATGAGTCGACAGAGATTATGTAAATCACATTACAACAGGTCAGATTCAAGCTGACTGTTTTATTATGTTTTATAAGTTTCATTATGCAATTTTATATTTGGATTAAAAGTTTTGTCTGAGGATCTCCAAGCATTTTTCAAGTAATTTGCTTGAGCAGCACAGCCCTGCCTTTGGCTGGGTAACAGTATCAGTATTTTGCAGAGGGTAATGGAACAATGCCTCAAGGCCAAATAGCTTGAGACTCTGGTCTCCCAATAATGCTCCTTTAGTCAATAGTCCAGTTCAGCAGAACTATTTAATTTGTAATTTGTGTATTCTTTTGTTTATATACAGATCCTGATCGAATTTTGTGCAGGTGGAGCAGTAGATGCAGTAATGTTGGGTAAATAAGTTGTTTCAAATGATAAACTTAATAACATCTTGAAATTGTATATTGTAAGACTTTTCACATGTATATTATTTTGAAATGCAAATATTTATGTAATTGGTGTGCTGTATGTGGTGCATGTTGGGGTGTTTAAATTAGCATTTACACCTATATCTATGGACATTATAACTTCTCAGGTTAGATTAGTTTTCTCTCATTTTTAAAGTGTTTGTTTACTTTTCAAAACACATTTTTGTCTTGATCCTTGAAGTGAATGTGATGAGTTGTTCTCATACACTTACGGAGTTCTCTGTTGTTAACAACATAATCTATATGAGCCCTTTTCAGGATCTCATTCTTCCCCTTCCCCTGCCACCTTCCTAATATACATTGTGAGCATTTTTTATATTGCGTTGTCCTTGAAGTTAGACTTTTTTTTCCTGTGCTTAATCCTCCAATTAGGTGAATGCTAATACCACTAAGTAAAGGATCTAGTCTGTAACATCTCTGTGTATCACACAAAAGAACCAGTCTTTATATAGTTTTTTCACAATTCAGATAGGTAGGTATACACAGTTCATAATGAGGAGGGTTTGGGGTATAAGGGATGACATTCTTATTGAAAGGAGCAAATATTTAAAAATAGAAGTCTTTCTGACACATAGTGTTCAGAACCTGTCGGATTAATGAATTTTCGCATCTACTTCTGTATTGATTGCTAGCAACACGTAACATGAAATGCAAAAATGTTGTGTTTATTTCTGTCTCTTTCTCTGGTAGAGCTTGAAAGGCCGTTAACAGAGCCACAGATCAAAGTGGTGTGCAGGCAGACACTGGAAGCGTTGAACTACTTGCATGAAAATAAGATCATCCACAGAGATCTAAAAGCTGGCAATATACTTTTCACATTAGATGGAGACATTAAATTAGGTAAGCATGTTGCATATAAAAGTCTTTCCCAGAACTTTGCATGGTCTTATATTTTCCTTAGGCTATAGTTTGGCAGAGTCTTTATCTATTTAAATATCAATCCAACATTGAGAGTTGTTTTGTACTATGAAGAAAGAAAAAAAAAAAAGGAAGCTTGAGTAAATGTCCTAATTGTACTTGACTCATCTTTCAGGCTTCAAAATCAGGTGTAGGAGTCATCAACATCTGTACCAAGTTGCCTAAAGTCAGACACAGGTCCTACTGTTTCTTAATATAATTGTCTTAATTATACCTATCTGTACTATGGTAACATCAGAACTTCCATTTGAAGTTGTTAATTTAGAAAATGAGAATCCTTCACTATCACGAGAAATCAGTACCTTGTACTGTTGTCTCTTCCGTTATTGAGAGAGATGTAATAATCTTAATTACTCAGCTTAGTTTTTCCCTGCCTTTTTTTTTAATTGTTCATTGGACTGAAATTAAGATGAAGAGCCTGAAAGTAAGTTAACGCAAGCTTACTCTTGTTGATTCCTGTTTTTTCATCTGAATGTGAGGAATCATCCACAGTTTCCCTCTGATGAGGGTAGGAAATCCATGAGGATTCCTCCGTTAAGAACTGACAAAAGACCGTTGGTTGTGAATAGCATTCAGGCAGGAAAAGATAGGAATTGTCTGGATCCACTTTGTTCAGGGCAAATGTGTATAAGCTGCTTGTCGGCCTTTTCAGTGGCTGTACCAATGTCATAGTTCCATGACATAGCAGCTTGCATTCAGGTGTCTCTCTGAGGTGTGTGGTTAGTTGTATTTTTTCAGTACAAATTACACAGAGGGTAAAGGTAAGGGGAATCAGAAGATCACCACAGTGAACTGGGGCTCTAAATTCCCAGCCTTGCCACAGATACTCGTTTTAATTGTAAGCAAGACAGATTTGCGAATAAATCTAGGGAATAATTTGCTTCTGTTAATTTAGTTTGCCTCACATGACCTGACTCCTCTTCATACGGATTGGAACTATTTTAGGATTTAGTGAAGTTTAGCTGCTGCATGGCGCTCTGCAGGCTGCCTAGATAACTGCTTTACAGTTCAGATAACTGGGAGATTTCTTCCACGTGTACATTTAGTGGTGTATTCAGGTTTACTAATTAAGATTTCTAAACAAAGATTTACTTTAGTTTTGAAAAGTTTACAGCATCCCTTGAAGGAGCATTTTACTCCTTTTGAACTACTTATATTTCGATTCTGGTACACATAGAAATGAGTAATTGCTTATCTTACAAGTATATGAATGGCAAATACATTTCCTTCGTTATTTGTTGTTTTGTTTTTTTTTTTTTATAAGGATTTGAATTTTATTATTCCAGTATCTGTAGTCCCTCAAGATTCCACATTTTGCATTTGAGCAAATAACTCTTAGTCCTTTTGCTCTGTGGAAAGCAAAAAAAAAAAAATTAGGCTTCTCAAGTGCTGAGCCCACCAAATGATTCTGTACAGATTAAACATGGCAACATATGGCTATTTTGAAAGTATAGCTTTATGAGAATATGCATCTTGAAATTAAAAATTGAATGAATTGTTGAATTAGAGAGCTAATGCTATGTGTGAGAAATGCAGCCTTCATAGGCCAAAAAAAATATTTTCCAATTAAAATAATTTAACCCACTTATTCCTGCAGAGAATACATGCATGACTCGAGTCTCACACAGCTCAACAATAGCATTATTTCTTTTAGCAATGGAGAATAACATTTATTCAATATCTTTTATGAGAAATGCTATAGAACCTTAGCATTCAGTTATCAAAGTACAGATATTTTCACGTCACTTTGCTGTTGTAATACTGCAGAATTTCTGCTCTGAAATAGAGAACATTTTAAAAGACAGTTGTAAAATAGAAAGATATAACATGTTTTCCACCACCCAGTTAATAGCATTTTACTGTTTGCTTTAAGCGGATTTTGGAGTATCGGCTAAAAACACAAGAACAATACAAAGAAGAGATTCTTTTATCGGTACACCGTATTGGTAAGTGCACCGTTTTGCTGACTTTTTAGTATGAACTGCTATCTTAATATTACCGTCATTGTTCATATTACAAGCTCGATACGATATCATGTAAATATATTAAAAGAGAGTAGAATGTGCCTTCCTAAAATGCTTCAGTGAATTCGGTTATTTGGAACCTTTCTCATAACATGAGTGAATTTTCTAATGGTACTTCATTATTCTTTTTGCAGGATGGCTCCAGAAGTAGTAATGTGTGAGACCTCGAAAGACAGGCCTTATGATTACAAGGCTGATATTTGGTCTCTTGGCATTACTTTAATAGAAATGGCTCAAATAGAGCCACCTCATCATGAACTAAATCCAATGCGGGTGCTTTTGAAAATAGCAAAGTCGGATCCGCCTACATTAGCGCAGCCTTCCAAATGGTAAGTATTTTATTTGCAGCTTTCCCACCTCAGTTTGTAGAGTTTGAGTATGAGGCTTGCCGAGTTGTGTATTTGCAAAACTGATGTTTTACTTTATGGGACTTGCTTTGTGTATAAAGTCAGGTACATATTCTGTATATTGTACATGTGAATGTCTCCTTACACAAGTGGGACTGTGTGGCCTCTGTCATATTTTAGTATAAAAACTTCTATACAGAGCTATTTTTCATGTTTTGCCTTAAAATGTATGCAAAATGGCTTTTTACAAATGCAGTAAAAGACCTGAAGACCATCTGAAAAAGAAAATCAAATGAAAGAAGACTGAAGTGTTTTTATACTAAGGAAATAATATTTTTTAAAACCATTTTCTGTTTGCTCGTTTTATTATCTTTATGTGATTCGATTAGTAATATAGCAGTTCTGGTGTATTATAAGTCCAGAGCCAAAAGTAAACCCTTCTGTTAATGGACAAATGTTTTCAAGGTTGCATTTGTGCCACGTTGGTTGTCGCGTTCCTGTACTATATTTGTGTTTTCCTAAATCAGTAGGAGGACCTGAATTTGCAGTGTAAATGCGTGTGAAAGTGAAGTACTATTTCACTCTAGTCTGATGTTAAGATGAAAAAACAACTGTTCACTTTTTGTGTAGGTCATCAGATTTTAAAGATTTTCTGAAGAAATGTTTGGAAAAGAACGTAGATGCGAGGTGGAGCGCAACTCAACTTCTACAGGTAGGAAGAGTTAAGTGTTCATAACTATTGTTTCGAGGCAAGAGTGTTTAAAAACCACAAAAAGCAGAGCCATACTTTAGTAACTAAATAATTGCAAATTGTTTGTACTCGGTCTTCTTTTAACATTGGTACATTGATTCTTATTTGGTGAAATCTGCTTAAATGATACCAAGTGCAAATCATGTTATTTGTTTACATATTTTGTTGTAATATGTGTTGTTACTTTGCAGAAGTGTTTACACTTTTATACTTAAAAGGGATGAAGGAGGTATTTCCATAAGTAGTCAATTGCTGACAGGTGTTTTAAAAGCTTTAGTGCTCAGCCTTCCTTTCTAATGCTGTCACTGCAGAAGAGCTAAACAGGAGTAGATGTGGCTGGGTACATTTGATTCTGTTGAACGTCAGCACGCATTTACTTTATCCAGAATACATCCGGCATATGTTGAACAGATTTAAGCAGCAGGGCCAAGCAGAGAAAGACAATTCAGGCAGTAGAAGAGCAGGTAGCTGTTTCCTCTTAAAGAAAACTGTAGAAGTCGGCGTTCTTGCTTGGGAAAATTGTTCTACAGACAAAGAAGGTTTTTTCTAGAAAGAATATTTCTAGATAAAGCTTATTGGAAAATAATTTAACTGTGGAGCTTAAAAGAAATGAAACTTGTTTCCAGGAAAAACAACCTTTTAAAAAATCTTTCTACTTCTATTCTTTGGATTGTGAAACAGGTCAGTATAAATGAATTATTTGTATTTGTAGCGAGTTGGTTAGACTACTTACACAGTATATTTGAATAGAAATGTGTTTTTAAAATCAAAGCATTAGGACAGTTGTGGTTAGTGTTAACTGCATTTCTCTGAAGTTATATTTCTTTCAAGTTATGATTTTCCCACTGTGTGCAACTAATTCAGCACTTGTACTTTTTTTTTTATTTTCACAAGCATCCATTTGTTACTGTTACTTCCAATAAACCAATAAGAGAATTGATTGCAGAAGCTAAGGCTGAAGTTACAGAAGAAGTTGAAGATGGTAAAGATGAGGATGAAGAAGAAGAAACAGAAAATTCTCTGGTCAGTTTAAAATTTACTTTTTTAAAATACGCAACTAATTTTGATCACCAATTTGCTATGAAGAATACAGTTTCTGATGTATCACCCAACTTTTGCATTTAATCTTCTAAAAATAGCCACATAAACAAACATACTCTAACAGTATTACAAAATAAGTAGTCAGCATTTTCAAAAGTAGCTAATAATAAAGAATATTATTTAATAAAGAATATTGTATTCGCTTCTTTTTACATATATGTGTAGGATATAATTTTTATAGAAATTGTTGTAAATCAGAGCAACAAGATGAACGAGTAAACGTGTACGTGTGTTCTATAAGATGCTTAAGCCGTTAAGGAAAGTATGTGACTATTATGCTACAAACTATGTTTGTGATTTTACAGCCTGACTTTCAAAAATAAAAAAAAGACAAAAGCAGAAACCCCCATATTTTAACAAGACAGGGTTGCATTTATTAATATATTTCTAAAGATGCTTAAGAGTCTTACAATTCAGTTCCTCAAAGAGCAAAGCTATCGAGTTCAATATGGTCGTAGGTTGCAGAACATGCAGGTGTAGTGCTTTCTGACTTAACTGGCTCAAGCACTGTAAACATGGACAGTGAGCAGGACCACCAGGAGCTGCCATTAGCAGCAATGGTAAAGGAGCCAAATGCACGTGCACAAAGAAGCACAGCTCCATTTCCTTCTCCCCCCACCATGCTAGTCACGTCCTCTGGCCTTCATACCGCTTACCCTGTTGACCCCAGCAGATCTCCAAGCGGGCATTCCCACCATCTTCCTCCCAGACTTATTCTCTGTCCCCTAAGGCATCACCCACCGCCTCCTTCCACTGATGAGCTGCTAAACCCTCAGTCCCCAGGAGGGTTGGAGTGGAGTCCACCCTGTGACTCAATTGAAGTGTCTCGACACAGGCAGCGTTTTAGGAAACTGTGAGGTAGATGCATTTTCATCACTTGCAATAGTTTTTAAAAACTGTTTGGAGATCAACATGTAAGTTTCTAGAGCAATTATGTGAAGAAATCTTTTAAATGCACTTATAACTTAATTGTTTTCTGTGTGTTTAGGGAAACCTTAAGGTAAGAAATGGGCATTCAAACTCAGCTTGTTACAATAGCTGGCCTAGCGTGTTTCCCAATGGCAAATCAGAAGCCTGATCTGCAAATTATAGGGTTCTGACAGTACATATAGACAGAGACGTATTGCAATCACTGTGAAGAATGAAAGGACAATTATGGTTAAAATGATACTTTATTGCTATATTCTTCTGTATGTCTGCATGTAATCTGATAACATTCATTCCTATTCCAGCAGCAGCCATATCTACAGATATGTAACTGTTTCTATTCTGGTTCCCTACATTGCCACTTAATCGGATCTACTGGAGGTTTTCACAATTTCAGTGGAGTTTCATGGTGACTAAAAAAACCAGACCAAAAACTTCTCAGGCATTTTTAACAAAGAGCACAAGGAAAGATACTTTTTGATAAAGCCCAAGGTCTGAATGTTGCATTTTATCAGTGCCCTAGTAACTAAAGCTACTGTTTCTTTCTAGCCAAACTGGTGCAAAGATGTGTCTTTCAAATCCAGCTGTAGCTGGTACTATCAGGGAGCTGAGCCAATAAAACAACACCAAGCAATATGATAGAAAAAAGACTCTGGAAGATTCTGTTAAGCGTGAGGCAGAGGACTGACCATGATCCCTTTCCCTCAGTCAGAGTGCATTTTATTAAATTATGAGTGATGGAAGAGAGTTCTTGTGAAACTGTTCTCTTCAGTTTGTCTGCTGTTCGTGCACTTGTTCCATGGTAATACCAAGTGAAGTACTCCAAGGCTATCGACTTCATATCGCTCTGCCAGTAAATACAATATTTATCTCTATTCAGGTATTCTTCAATAAAACTGTGCTTTAATTAAATCAGAAAAATATTAAATGTTTTTCTTCCTTTACTTTTTTAGCAGTTACCTGCAGAGAAGCGTGCATCTTCTGACCTTAGTATTGCCAGCTCTGAAGAGGATAAACTTTCACAGAACGCTTCTGTTCTGGAATCTCTTTCTGAGAAAACTGAAAGTAATGCAATTGAGGACAAGGCCAGCACTATACTTCCTGTTGATAAAACAACTGGAGATGAATCTGAGGACATTAAAGTTAGGAAACCAGCTGATAACATATGCGATACTACTGCTGGTGACATGAAAATGCAGAATGGCTCCGTGCCGACTGGTGAAGATGAGCAAGGCAAAATAGCGCCAGCTGAAGAGCACACAGAAAGCCTGAAAAAAGCGCATGAAGATACAGAACTCCAGAGAGGAGGGAAAGAACTTGATGTGGTGGCAAAATCAGAAATAAAGGATGAACCCAACCTAAAAATAGAGAAAGAAAATGACATGAGAAATGAACAGACAGAAGATAATAAACTGAAAATAGTACCTGCAATTGAAAATAGTGTAGAAACTGAAGAAGCCATTTCTAAGGAAACTGGTGAAAAAGAGGAGAACAGAACAGATCTTCCAGAGAGTAAAGAAAAGGTCCATGCAGAAAATATTACAGAGCAAAAGGAAGATAAAGGTGAAGCTGAGAAAGAGGCGATAAGAGACACAACTACAGCAACTCTGCCTAATGCTGCAGATAAAGTGGCTGATGAAAAGGAACTAATAAAACATGGAATTGACAACATTAAGGAGATAGATGGTGTTGCTGAAACACAGATCAGTGATGGGGATAAAATACCTGAGACAGAGGATAAGCCAGTGGAAAGTCAGGCTAAGCAGGTCCACGAGATAATCAGCTCAGAAGAAACTCCATCGGAAAGCCAAGACAAAGCGATAAAAGTAGACAAGAAACTGGCAGAAAGTGAAAATAAGGATATTAGTAATATGAGCAGCATGGAGGAAACAGAGATCAAAGACTCTGGAAAAGATGAAGTAGACCAGAAGGCAATACAGAGCAAGCCTGAGGAGATTCCTAATAAACTGCCTGATACAGACCAAAATTCAGAAGAGTACAGACCTGAAAATATCCAGGAAAACAATATTCATATAGACAAAGAACATTCGGAAGTAACTTCTGATGAAATCATGAAGAATAAGCTTCAGGTTACTGGAAACGAACAAGCTGATGACTCTGAAGTCACTCCAGTCCCCAGTATTAGTATTAGCACTGAAGAAAACGTGGAGAAAGTCAAAACACATAATCAAGACTATACAGAAACTTTGCAGCAGCTGGAATCAGAGACTGTGAAGGAAAACGATGCGGATTCAGGCACTGGTTCTACTGCCGATAACAGCAGCATTGATTTGAACTTGTCAATTTCTAGTTTCCTTAGTAAAAACAAAGAGACGGGATCAATATCTTTACAGGTAAGTATAAGCAATCCTACCTTGTTCTCTAACATCCTGTGTGCGTATCACCCTAAAACTATCTCCCAGTTTGACCTTTGCCATAAAGAAAATTGAGTGAGAAACTGGTATAACCGTGTGGAATAAGAAACTTTGTAGAAACGAAAGTATTCTAAACCGCGCTCTAACACAGCGTCTGGATTCTGTGCAGTTATGCAGCCAAGCTGGAAGCTACAGAACTGCTAATTGCTGTCTTACTGCATAATTGTATTTTTCAAATGTAGCTTAGCACGTAACAGAAGTCTAACAATATTAAAGGGAAGACCTGTGAATGATTGTAATTCAGAGCTGATACTCAGGAAGCCTCGTTCGATGCCTTATTCTTCACAGAATCCCTGTTTAACAAGACAAACCTCTTATAACATCTAATCTTATATTGAATTCCTGTCACTTCCCTTTTCTGTCTCACTGTTTAGATCTGGAAGACCTAAGACAGACAGACTCTCAGGTTTACTTTTTCCAAACACAGTACTCCCGTGGTTCTACTGTATTGATGCAATTATGCCAGTATGAACAAGCGTATTAAGAGGAAGCACATTCTAGATTATGAACTTTATTTATCTCTTTATACTAGTATGATTATAGTCATACTGGAGTAGTAACTATATAACCGTGGTTTTGAAGAAAAACAAACAAACAAAAAACCCCCACAAAAACCCAAAACTGACCAACCAACCGAACAACCCCCTTCCCCCCCCAAAACCCCAAACCCCAAACAAAAACGGTAACTTGGCACAGCTGTGCTGAGCATGACTTCATGGTGTCACAACAGAGATGCAATTTCAGCTGGGGTCTCTCTGTGATGAAACAGCAGCAGCTCTGAGAGGTGACATTTCTCCAGCTCTGTTGGCAATATCATCACGTGATTGTTGACTAATACATATCAATAAAAAAAACCCAAACTTGCTCGTTTAATTTATTTTTAAAGCAGAAGTAAGTAAGTGAGTAAATTGCTATTCTATTTCAGTACTGTTTTTCAGAATTAACTATCTTTTTTGGTGACTGGGAAAATTATAGTCAAAAGCAAATTGTAGTTGCAACTTTTTTCAGCTCTTGAAAATAAAACTGCATCAGTTCTTTTCGGGGTTTATGTAGATTTATTTATTTTTTATCTTCTGGCAATAATTAGCACTTTGCTGACTAGAGACAGCTTCAGTGTATTAGAAGTTTTCAAGTTTTCACTTGATTAGTGAGGTACCTGATAAGCAAGGAGAACTGATTACTGTACGATAGGCCTCCACTGAAATATTTGAAGTAATTTAATATTAAGAAGCAAGGATGTATCTTCAATAAGTACAGAATAACTTACCAATGCTTTATTCAGGAAACTAGAAGACAAAAGAAAACTTTAAAGAAAACTCGGAAGTTTGTTGTTGATGGAGTAGAAGTGAGTGTAACGACATCAAAAATAGTTACAGAAAATGACTCCAAAAGTGAAGAAATGCGGTTTCTACGGTAAGTGTTTTTGAAAGGTAAAATTTATAAGATTTTAGATGTTTTTTCTCTTTGAATAAAAGAAGGGAGCTAAAGATCATATTTCTGTAATACTTGGGGGTTAATTTCAATTATTTTGTGAGTAGAAAGGAATGTAAACTGTTTCTTAAGACGATCGATTCGAAAGTAGTTTTATTGCACCTAAGTTGTAGATGCTTTCTTCATCTTTTGTAATTTTCCACTTCTTTTGTTCTCCCACCAATATTAAGTGTTCTTTTTCATTATTAGACGTCAAGAGCTGAGAGAGCTAAGACTTCTTCAGAAAGAGGAGCAGAGAGCCCAGCAGCAACTCAGTAATAAGCTTTTACAACAGCGAGAACAGATATACAGGCGTTTTGAACAGGAAATGACAGTGAGTTTCTGGATTTTGTTACTCTTAAATATGACATTTTGATGGAGTGGACAGAATACTACTTGCAGCAATCAGACGTTTCCTTTTATGATGGCTTTAGCGTAGTTTTCATTCTTGTTAATAAATGGCAGTATTTTCCTCTGTGGGGTGCCCAGCTTCTATGCTAGAACTTGTCTGCCAGAACAGTTCGTCGTGGCCATCCTCTGCTGTGGTACAGAAATTCACCGAACAGAATTGAGTTTTCTAAAAAATGATGCCAAATTATTTTCACAGAGTAAAAAGCGACAGTATGATCAAGAGATAGAAAATCTAGAAAAACAGCAGAAACAGACAATAGAGCGCTTGGAACAGGAACACACAAATCGGTTACGAGATGAAGCAAAGCGCATCAAAGCGGAACAGGAGAAGGAGTTGTCCAAATTCCAGAACATGCTGAAGAACAAAAAAAAAGAGGTAAGAGATGATGATGGTAATATAGAAAATAAGGATTATGGACATAGTAAATTGTTGAGATTAGGTCTCCCAGAAGCCTTGTCGACCTCATGTGCTGTACTGAGTTGTAGAAGGGTTACTAGCAGTCAACATTTCTTTTGTTCTACTACCTAAAGTGAAATACAAACAGCTAACAGGAAGATTTAGATAGTGACTTCACCTGGAAAACATGAGCAAGTTTATTTTTCACAGAATCTTTACTAAAATAATTTCTCTCAAATATGAAATCCAAAAAAAGTATTTTCTTAAAGATTGTGAAAAATATTTGAGATTTCTACTTTAAACAAGTCCAGCTATAGCAATGCAGTAAATACTCACCAAATTAAAATTTCAAATAAAGGAATATGATCTTGATTACTACAGAGAACCACTTAAATTCCAGATTTCTTTTTTTCGTTTGTTAATTTGTTAGATTTTTATTTACTGTGTGCTGTTGTTCTCTGAAATTTCTTTACATTAAGTGACAATAGTTATATAGATTTAGCTTTTTTCACTCAAAAAGGAAAGCCAGGAGAAAAGTCTGGATAATCTAAAATCTTTTGCGGTTAATTTCGTGTGTGTCATAGTTAAGGCAAAATGAATGACATTTGAATCTGATACCTTACGCTATTAACTTGCTTTCACTCCAGGAAGAGAAGGTGATGTGTTCCCATATGGATTTTCCATCTTCAAAGCTGTTTTATTTCATTTTCAGATCAACTATGTTGTAGAGCTTGTTTGTTTGTAAAAGGCTCTAGTGTTTGCTCTAATAGTTACTAGACTCACAGAGATTTCTTTAGAAATCTGTACTGTCTGTGCTTTCGCGTAGAATGATCCTGTAGTACCAAAAGTGCATTAAAAACTACAAGTTGTGTTAATTTTGAACCGTATGCTTTATATGTAAATAACAATTTTTTCTTCTTTTGCGGTACCTCTTGCATTTTTGAGTCTCTCTCTACTTACTGGTGATTGGGTCCTACATGGGAAAGCGGGAAGAATTTTACATATTGCTCTGAGCTAAAAGCAGTTCTTTCATGGAAACAGGAGTAGCATGTGGTGATTTGGACTCTTTTCTGATGATGCTTCTACTATTAAACAAACAGGGATTTGGTTTTTTTTGGTGCATACTTTTGTATCTAAAGCTTAAGAAGGCGATTTACAGTTTGAAGGAAAATGCAGCTGCTGCTGTAAAACTGCCTGTGCTATATTGGAGTGTGCAGCGTAACAGTTTTATAATTCTTAAAAATAAACAAAACACATCAGCAAATTAACAGATTAATAGTCAGTTGATTTAGCCAAGTTATATTTAGAATCTTTCTACTAATCTAGTCTAATTCACCTTGAACTGAAACACGTTCCATTCCAACGTACGTGTCACGAAAAGTTTCTTGAAAACGTACTCCATTATTGGTGGGGTTTGCTTTTAAATTCTTCACGATCAAACACTTACAACCAATTAATATTTTATTTGCTCGTATGATTATTTTAAAGACATAGCCTGCGTAGATGTCATTTATGGTTGCAGAAACTAATAACGGCATCTTATAAATTCGTGTTGGAGACAGTGTCAGAAATCGCCGATTTTCAGTGGAAGTTATTTTAAACTTCCAACCGTTTTTCACAGCTTTACCATGAGGGAAACATACTCTGTAGTCCTTTTGCCATAGCGCTGCAAGAAAATTCCACTTGGCAGGTGGTGGTTTTCTTACCGGTTGCCTATTCCGGCTACTGCATGAAAGCGCAAGCGAGAGGCTGCCAGTTCTGAGCGCGCCGGGCGGCATTTGCATGCAAAAAGAGGCTGGCAGTATCCCTCCTTTCTGCGCTGCGCTGGCAGCCGTCGAGCGTGGACTGTTCCTTCTCTTTTCATTAAGCTCTTTTCATTAAACTAACATCGCTGCCACTGAAGTAATGCACGCTTCCCAGTACCTCTAGTGCTTGACCTGCATGTCCTATGTTCACAGTAATGCTCGCTGTGGAGAAAAAGTGTTCTTTTTGCCACCTTCTGCATGCTTATATACACTGTAGGTTTTATGTGAAGTGGAGAAAGCACCAAAAGAGCTGAGAAAAGAGCTCATGAAACGCAAGAAAGAGGAGCTTGCACAAAGCCAGCATGCTCAGGTAACAACGGCAGCTTCAAGCTACTAAAATACAAAAGGCAGCAGTATTCACACAGCTTGATGATTTCACTTCTTGTTGTTGTTGAGTGAATATGGAACTTAACTCGAACTAACCCTCTGTACTGCTCACTTTCTTCAAGTACTCCCATATCGTATCCCATAGAGTATGCTGGGTAGAAAGGTAGGAGCAGCAATTTCCAGATCTGTGCTGTTAAGCGTAATATTTTGCATGCTTTACCGAAAAATAATGCTATTTTTCTATGTCAAGTTTATTTACAGAGCTTTTATGAGGGGTAAGTACACCATAAGTCCATCAGATTGTAAAGGTTACAGTCAGAAGTAAGTTTTTAGCAATATAAGCACGGAGAAGGAAAACGTGTAGACTATGTAAGCATGAAGAATCTTGTTCATAGAAGCAGAATAGTTTAGGTAAAATGAAGTTACTTAAATGTCAAAGTGTAGGTGTATGGAAACTGCACAAGATATCATCTATAATTTCACGCCTTCAGACTTGCTGCTTTTCTAAGGAGGCTAGTATTTTAGAAAAATATTGGCTTTGTGATGGCCACAGCTTGTACTAAGTGAGTTTGCACCACAACAGAGGAGGTTTGGGTCGAGTAACTTCAAGATGAAATGTTTATTTGAGCAACTAGTAGAAAATAATAGTGACTTTATTTGATTACGTGTTTAATTGAAGAGGGAATTTCCCAGAATAGAATGTGATTGAGTTGTAGAGCTCTCCCCACACCAAGGAATGTGTGTGTCAACTTTTTAAGGAAACAATTAAAAACCTCAATTTCCATAGTGTTTATAGTGGCTTAGTTTGAAACCAGCAAAGGAAACAATTTGTTGGAGTAAGAGAGGCGAAAGAGGCAATTTTAGAATTGAAATATCCTTACTTGGAATAAGTACTAGACAAGGAGCAGGTGTTTAGTTTTAGAATATCTAGAACTTTGGTCAGTTACTACTTTTGTGTGATTAGTCTTGACATCTGAAATGTATATTGCTCATTTTTATTTTTTTTAAGCGGATCTCATTTCTTATTTTTTTTAAGAACAGAAATATATTTCACTGTATTCTGACATAGGAAGTACATTGTGTCCCACAGGGCGTTGCTCAGGTTATGATTCAGTCTTTTCAGTTGTCTTCATGTACACTTTTCAACGCACAAATGCAGGATGTAAGTCTTAAAATGCAAAACAGCAAAAGTTTTATTTCCCCGTTTTTCCAGATGTGTGTTTTCTCCTCTCCTTCTGTTCATATGTGCTGAGCATTATCACTGCTGTCTCCAAACTAGTTAGCGCAAATTCATGTCATTATGCACTATTCATAGTAAAGAGATCAACATTTCAGTATTAACTGTGGACAAGAGACTGAAGTTTCACACCAGTGCAAAAGAATGCTCTGCTCTGGTGTCCAGTACTTGTTCAGCACATGTGAGAGACACCGTGTGACTTCTGTGCTGTGTGCAGTGAAACCATGTATTCTAAAGGTATCTGAGTTTTTCTTAAGATAACTTGCTGGGCAAAACCAAGCAATAGTTTTTAAAAGGTGGGCTGTCGTGCACTGTCTGTATTTTAACCATCCAACGTGTTCTGTAATAAAATCCGTGACCTTTTTTTAAATGTGATACTTGAGTAGATGTGGGGAGTGGAAAGGCCAGAGTATTTTCTGAGATCGCCTGATTTATTTCAGCCGTAAGTTATGCCGGGAGGATATTTAGATTAGATGTTAAGAAAAATTTCTTCACAGAAAGGGTTATAAAGCGTTGGAACAGGCTGCCCAGGGAAGTGGTGGAGTCACTATTCCTGGAGAGATTTAAAGGACATGTAGATGTGGTGCTGTGGGACAGGGTTTAGTGGTGACCTGGCACTGCTGGCTTAATGGTTGGGATTGATGGTCATGAAGGTCTCTTCCAATCACAACGATTTTATGATTCTATGATTTTACAACACTAACAATTTAAAAAACTTCTTAAGATTTACCATGTAGAGAGAGCAGCGGTGATATTTAAATGGTCGAGTATAGCTCAAGCATAATTGCTTTTAGACCACGGCTACACTAGAACAGCTTTTTCCTGACTCCCCCAAATTAAAAAAAAATCCTGGCAAATTAAGCACCGTATTATTTACGTGTCTGCACCCTCAGAATAATAAACTTGCAGGGTTTTTATCCTTTTCATCTAGAAAGGGAAACAGGACAGTATTTTTCACTAGTCCATTTATTTGATTAAATATGTCTGACTTACTGGAAGGCCACATCTGTAAATTTTTTTTGTACTCTCAGGTCTATCATTACCAATTTATTCTACCTCTAGTTTTTCTTACCTGTCTAAGTGTAACTCTGCTGTCCACTGGGAGAGATGAAAGCCTCATCTATTAATAACTTCCGGTGAAGATGAATTCCAGGATTCTCCTGGTCATAATAAAAAGTACTTTTAATGAACAGTTAATTCCTTATGTTGCAGACAACTTTTGTAGCAAATAGCGTAAGTTCAGTTAAAAAGTAAAAATATATTGCTCAGGAGACCCTGCCACTGATCACCTGTAGCCCAGTACTGTTTTCCTGCCTCATCCCATCTCCCTTCCAAAAGACCACCTCTAACCTTGCTTTGTTATGAATAACAGCAACTGCTTCAGCTGCCCACCTGGGCTCTGATAGGACACTGCCATCATCCTTCCTTTTGACCTTTGTGTCATGGTAGAAACATCTGCTTCAATTTCCTGTTCTTCAAGAGTGTGTGTGTGTGCACTCGTGTGTGCATGCTTGCATGCTTCTGGGTGCTTCTTCATTTTTTTTGGATAATGGCAAAGAAGAAAGGCAACAGTATGGTCTTGGGGCATGGGAAGGGGGTTCCTACCACTGCCTGCTTTTCATGATGTGATGCAACAGTGTGATACACCCTGGAAGATGCAGGTGATACGGGAACTCCGTCAGGCAGATGGTAAATTGCTTTGCGAGGAGCCAGCTCGCCTCTGGGGTGACAAACTTACAAGTCCTGCAGAACGTGGTTCCTGCCCAAGCTGTCGGGTGTCTTCATAGCAGTCTCGCAGATCTCCCAACCTCAATATGTTTGTGTTCATGACAAGATAAAGCACTCGAGACCGAGGCATAAATCTCAAACCCAGCTGGGTAAATAAATAGGCCTTAAGTAATGATCCAAAGCAAAATAGCTGTACATACTGTTATTTTCTTACATTCATGAATAATTAAGCTGTGATATGATATCAACTTTATATTGAGTACTCGTCATTGCTAGATTTGAACCTGCAGCTTCTTCTGATGAGACAAGAGATGGAATGAATTGCAGATTGCTGGGTAGTTTGTTGCCTTTGGTCTTATTTCTGAAGGGATTATTTAACCATTAAATACACTCTTACCTACTTTCTTTGTAAAGAATAAGAGATGCATAATTTTATAGCCGAGGCATGTTAGCTCGAATTTTCATAGATGTTTTCATATCTAGCTAACGCTGAGAGAACTGGGAAATTCATTAAAATGTAATGTGGTTAGAAGAACAAAATTGTATTTACTTCTATTGGCTTTTACCAGGAGCAGGAATTTGTGCAGAAGCAGCAACAAGAACTGGACGCGTCTCTGAAGAAAATTATTCAGCAGCAGAAGACAGAGCTAGCCACCATTGAACGAGATTGTCTCAACAACAAACAGCAGCTCATGAGAGGTAACCAGCAGCAGACTCTTTCTAAAAACAGACACTTGTGTTGTATTTTAATAAAAGAGTTCATGACTAACCTGGAAGTGTAATAAACACACTTGCTGCGGAATACCATTGTTCTTAAAGTAACTTGTAGGCCACTTGTAACGTATGGGAGCAGGCAGATCAGAAGGTGCTGTGTTGGACTTTCTGAACCAGCCTTCCTCTTTTTTCCAGCTCGCGAAGCTGCAATCTGGGAGCTGGAAGAGAGACATCTACAGGAGAAGCACCAGCTCCTCAAACAGCAACTCAAAGATCAGTACTTCATGCAGAGGCACCAGCTGCTTAAGAGGCATGAAAAGGTTAGTGTTGACTTTGACACTTTTTTTTTATGTATGATAATATCCAGGGTTTTTATCAAGTAGTCTTATGATCACTACTGGTAGCTGTTTACTTGCACAGGCAAGACCCAAATCGGTACTTTAAAGCTTTATATGTTCTGTTGAAATAAAAAGAACTTGAATCATCTTACTTTAATAACCTAGCAGTAAGTTGAAGTGTAAGTGGTCATATTTTTCCCTTTTGCTTCTTGGAAAATCCAAAAAACCCCAATCACAACATCAAACCTTTTTCTGTTAAAAATACCAAATTCTGCTTATACACCAAAACCACTTCTGGGTTGTGTTTAAATAAAAACTACTCATTAGTAAATCATTCTGGAAGTAAATGAGCAGAATGAGCTGGATTAGCTTTCTGGCAAGTAGCTGACAACTGTCTCTTTATAGCTAAATCCTATCAAAGCCCAGAAGACAACACTTATTTTCCACAAGGCATTTTGTTTTTCATAGAATACGCTAAACAGAATTGTTCAATTTTTGAAAACATAAACCCAATAGAGAGCTATTATAAGATCTCTTTGGTGATTGGAGCACGAGGCTTGATTCTGTATGGTTCAGTTTATCACCGTAACAGTCGTTGCTTTCACCAGATTTTGCAACAAACTGACCCTTCACAGCTGCAGTAGTGGAAGTTCAGTTCCATAAAGGTTTCTCCCTTTGAATAAAATAGATTTTTCAAAAATGCAACTTAGGAGTTGAGCAACCCCTGGTTAAATGTATGTGTGTTCATATTTATTAGAGCATTTATTAGGCATGATCCAGAGTTCTCTGGAATAAGTAGAAGACCTCCTCCTCCTTCCCGTTGATCTCACCGGAGCTGGGGCTGGTTTCTATTGAAAGAAACTGACTCAAAGAGCACCCACTTACTGGTGAAATGAGATGCAAATACTCTAACAGTTACCCTAACATTTCCATGTGGCTAACGTTTTAGGAAACAGAACAAATGCAGAGATATAATCAACGCCTTATCGAGGAGTTAAAGAACAAGCAAACTCAGGAAAGAGCGAGACTGCCTAAAATCCAGCGAAGTGAAGCAAAGACTCGAATGGCTATGTTTAAGAAAAGTTTAAGAATCAATTCATTAGCCTCTCCAGACCAAGATCGTGAAAAAATTAAGCAGGTAATGAACAAAACCAGTTTTATTAGTGTAAATGCTTAATGTGATGTAAATGTGAGGCTGGGATAAAGTGCACTCTCAGCAAGTTCACATATGCTACAAAACCGGGTTGATACACTGGATGAGGTGCGCTTCCCAATACAAGACAGACATGGATTTACTGGAGTGAGTCCTGTGAAGGGCCTTGAAGATGTCTGAGGGACTGGTGGGTCTTGTTAAAGGAGGAGACACTTAAGATATCTGGGTTGCTTCACCTTGGAGGACAGAAGGCTCAGGACGCTCTTATCCATGAATATAAGTACCCAATAGGAGGGAGCAAAAAAGGTGGAGCCAGACTCTTCCTAGTGGTGCCCAGTGACAGGATGAGAGGCAGTGGGCACAACTGAAATAACAGAAAATCCAACTTAAACGTAAGAAAATGTGTGAGGATGGTCAGACACTGGAACAGGTGGCCCAGAGAGACATCATGTTTTCATTTGTTGAGCACTGAAAGGATGGAAAATCTGGAAAACACAGTCTCTCGTAGCTGTGTAACACCAGCCTTAACTGACGCTGGTAGCAACACTGCTGTGCCTCTTAACCTAAGAGGGAGATAATTTCAGGAGTCTGGAAATGAAATGTTCTGCATTTTTAGGAAAAATTAGAGTTCAGACAGAGAAAAACGGAATCATAGACAAAACTGTGAGGTCATTCCCATTGTAAGAATTTTAAAAAAGAAAGAATAAAGAAAACACAATTATTGTTTAACTCTTAAAATTATTCATTACAGTTAGGCTGGCTGTGTTCATTCTGTTACATACTAATTTTTGACTCCTGTAAACCGTTGTATCTACAGGCACAATATAAGCCATCTTCTTATTTTTAATTTCAGTTTGCTATTCAAGAAGAAAAGAGACAGAAGAATGAGAGACTGGCTCAGCATCAGAAACACGAAAACCAAATGCGGGACCTTCAGCTGCAGTGTGAAGCAAACATCAGAGAACTGCACCAGTTACAGGTTAAAAATAGATGATATTACGTGAACATTCAGTGCAAAGACTGGTTAATAACAGATGCAGACAAAGCAGAAACATCTTTCCCTTCGTTGTTGATTGGTGTAGGGTTTTATCAGCTTTGCTTTCCAAGGCCTGCAGCATATTGTGCAACCAGAGTCATAGACTTAGGGCAGTTAATGAGAAATCATTTTAAAGGCAAGAAGAGCACGAACCAGAAACAGATGAACACTTCTGGACTATCTATCAAGTTCCCAGTGCTATTTTCTGCAGGCAACATTTCTTTTTAACCTGATTTTTCTGAAATGTCATTAATCAGAACAGAGGTAGGCAGCACCAGGCATTACCCACGAGCCGTATTTAGCGATACGTGGAACGAGGTGATTTTTGCCAAGTGCAAGGTGCCGTTTGTGCTTGAGCTTCTGGAAGGTACTTAAAGGGAATTCTCTTCTTGTGATAAGAACTCTGTTTTTTTTCTCTCTTGGTATGCATTTTGTAAAAGTTGCCGGTGTATACCAGAGGCCAGATCTCCTTTTCTGTTCAATCGGCTTTTTCCTGTTTCAAGGGACACAAGGCAGTTTTAAAGCATTAAATGATTACCTGCTGATAGCCTTGGCATAGAGAAATCTTCCAACGACCAATGGAGCTAGTAACTACTCTATTCACTTTCTTGGATCCTGCAAAAGCAGCCCCTGACTACACCACTAATGCGCCTCAGTAAATCCCCAAGTACCGTGGGAGTCTTGTGAGAGTCTCAGCTCCAGTAAAATTGAGCAGATTAGGGCTGCTGTGAGCTTCACCAAGAAAAATTGGCCCCTGGCTGCACTCGGGTCTAGCTCAAGTGATTTGTCATTTTTGTTCCTGTGGTTTTTGTACTCTCCATTAGACCCAGCTGGGACTGGAACCCTAGAAACAAGAACACAGGGTTTACAGATTGCCGTTGCCAAGTGCTCTTAAAAAGCAAAGAGTTGATGTAGGCAAATAGTTAATTTATTATCTTATCATGCTCCAAAATTCCTCTGAAACTTAGGCAGATGCACGTGTACCTTACTGAGAGGAGTGTGAAGCTGACGTGTGGTTGGATTATCTTTTTCCTTTTTATAGGCCGATTCCAAGGCTGCTTCTGCAAGCACATTTCTCTCCTCTCTAAGACCCATTTGTTAGCCTCCGGTCCTTGGCACCAAGAGTTGAAATAATTCCAAAAAACTGCCTCCTTTTTAACGTAACTGATTTTAATAAATTATACAAACCGTCTTCAGAAAGCAAAGCAGAAATGCTGTATGACCTTGAAAAGCATTATTAGGCAGTGAAATGCAGTTTTGAGTAACACTGTCAGCTGCTGCCTTAATGAGACTCAACAGCGTATTTGGATTTACAAGTATTTCTTATCTCAATTGGTCCTGATGGAAAGATCAGCTTTTGATAATGCAGCCTCGTAACATACTTTTATCTTGTAATTATTCACGTCACTATTTACACAGAATAAGCTAATTAAAAAGAATTAGGACAACATATGTCGCTGTACAAATGTTGAGTTGCCTAATCTGAATTAGTTTTACATAAGGATTATCTTTATCTTGTTTTAAGAATGAAAAATCTGGTCTACTGGTTGAGCATGAGACTCAGAAGCTAAAGGAGCTAGATGAAGAGCACAGCCAAGAACTGAAGGAGTGGCGAGAGAAATTGAGACCAAGAAAAAAGGTAAATCGGAGCAGTTTATGAATCAGAAAATAATCGGGAGTTGGATCTGGCAAACGCAGGCAATGCAAAAAGTTTCGCAGGGTCGAGTCAGGCTACCGTACAAAACCGCCGTAGTTCACTGAACAATGAAAGATGTTCAAAAAATGCACAAAAGCTGAGGAAGGGGCATGTGCCACAAAAAAGACTCAGGTATTATCAGCCTCTTAAATAAGAACATGCAGAGCACGCGTGCGTTATTCGCATACACAGCTTCTTAGCTGGAGGCAAATCTGGCTTTAGGAATGGATTTCGGAAGCTTGTAGGTTACTTTAAAAACAGAGTGCTAAAATAACAGAGGGTGGTGGAGGTTGTTTCAGAGTTTATTTTAAAATGGAAAGTACGAGATTTTTCCCGCCGTTCAGAGAGTATCCTACGGGCAGATGATGTTCTTAGCTTGCTGTGTCTTGCTTGTCTTGCAGTTTTGTAACTGCAGGGTGATTTATGTTGTTTGTTTTCTTTTTGTGATGGTGCGTGAAGTTACTACGTTGCATCAGACAATACGCCACCAGTAGAATAGGTTTCTTGTACTTGGCCTCATAATCCTATGACTATCTGATTTTGGTTTTAGACGCTGGAGGAAGAATTTGCCAGAAAACTGCAGGAGCAGGAAGTTTTCTTTAAAATGACTGGAGAGTCGGAATGCCTTAACCCTTCAACACAAAGCCGGATTTCCAAATTCTATCCAATCCCCAGCCTTCACTCCACCGGGTCGTAACTCTGGGAAATGCTGTAGTTTGTTGTTTTGTTCTTTTTCATATTTGAAATTCTCCACCCTCATTGTCTAACTGGACTTAACCTGTGGGGTACATCAACGGACAAAGTGCTTTGTTTTCAGTGGAGACAATCAGTGTCATGATCAGTTTGTTTACTTCTCTGAATGCAAGAAAAGGAAAAAAAATGTTGGTGTATAATGGTAATATTATGTCCTGCAGATGTTTCAAGAATAAGTCGGGGGTTTATCTCAGTCTCAAAAAGTAGGTAACCTATTATTTTGACTTTAATCCTATTAATTCTGCTCTTTCCAATCACAAAAAAAGGTTTCTCATGTGAACATTTTAATGGTGTTAATATTAGTTCAGCTACTGTGTTTTCAAGTGTCTGATTTCTCCACAAAAGAATTCCCCAACTGAAACTGCCGTTGAGCAGTGTCTTCATAGAAAGGACTGAAACTAATTAAACTCAGAACATGCCAATATTCTGAAAAATAACCCCTTATGTTTAAACACAAGTGGTAAATCAAAAGCCTTTGCAACTTCTCTGAAGAGACCTCTGGCATAAATTAAACTGAGCTGATCTCCATGACACATTTTGTCCATTAGTTCCATAATGAAATGGGGTGCTAGTTTAATTAATACAGTGCCTGAAACACTTAGATATGCTGATCCTGGCAACAGGATAGTGTTTGTCATTTGAAAAAACAAAACTCCTTAGCGTTGTTGTTACTGTACAAAACAGAAGATTTCTTGCTGCTACTGCCATTTTTGTTGTAAATCCTCACCCTAAAATATTTTGCACTAAAATATGTAAAGGTGAAAGAAATGCTAACTTTAAAATGCACAGTTTATTATTTTCCTTAGCTATTACAGGTGGTTAGTTCTACAAACCGAAAAACTGTAGAATGTATTTTTTAGAAAGCGGTGTGCAAAATGCGCGGGGTTTCTCTAACTGTACCTGGAACGGGTAGAGCCGTTTTTCTGTTCTTACCAAAGCCTGTTCGTTTAAACTCCATCAGAAAAGTGGAGGTGGATGCTCATATTTGTAAATAACCATGGCTAAAATCTGATTTGATTAGAAGCGTTAGATTTGCCTCTTATTTTAGTCGTTTTATTTTATAGAAAGTTTTAAGTTAAATATATAGATAAATGACTTTATGAAGCTGGGTTTTTTGCTTTTGTGTTGCCACGTACTAACCTAGGGCCGTTTTATTTTTCAAGTTCTTAGATGTACAATAAGTTATTTACCTGACTGATCCGCAGTGGGAAAAACCTGAAAGGTTTCTCCTGTAGCTGGTAGGGAAATAAAGCTGTTAGGTCACTTTTACTGCACTCCTTTTGGTAGTTATGGGTTCGAGTCATATCAAGACAGTATTATCAGCCGGACTTTGGTATGCTGGACTTCAATTTGTACCATCTATTTGCTTTCTGTCACTTGAGGCCTGGCTTTCTCATCTCTTTGGGTATCAACTGCAAACGTTTTGTTTCGCTAGCTTGCATTAAATGTGCGACTGGTGACCGTCACGTGATGTTCATTTCATGGGAACAGTATTGCTGCACGGGAATGAACTCATAAATTAACAAAGGACTTGAGTCAGATGTGGTTGAAATATTGGATGCTGAAATCCTTGGACATTGAACCGATACCTTCTCAATGAAGACACTTCATTTACAGCACAGTAAAAAAAAAAAAATTGGAAAATGCATGATTTAATTTAAATTTTGTAACTTTTTGATAGCATAATTACTTTAATAGCTACCCTTAATTTCTGGCATTTTATTATATAAATGTGTATTGTGTACTGTTGTAAATTCACATACCATACCTAGAATGTTATCTGTTGCTAAATGCAAAGGTCTTCAAATTGTTTATTCAGTAGAGTGAAAAATGTCTTTGAAGGCCTTTCACTTTTTAAGCTCTACCATCATAAATTGATGTTACTAAAATAACATTAAATAATCTTCATCTCTGTATTTAACAGAATTTGTTTGCGGTTTCGTGTGAAGCAGGCTCAGTGCTTTACTCCGGGAGTAGCCAGGGCAGGCAGCTTTCCCCTTCGGGATTATCTCTATCTTCATCCACACTTAAATTCCTCAGAGGGAAATGTTACTCTTCGCCTTCCATTTCTGGCAGTTTCAGTGATAACTCGCCAATCTCTGTTGGCACACTCTTTACCTCTGTCTAAATCTTTTATTTGAAGATCCTTTTCAGACCCGCCCCTGCAATCTGATCTCATTGTAAATTGTACAAATAAGTAAGGGAGTTCTGTGATGAAGGGAGGGATGGAACGTTGCGGTTGAAGCCTCGGTGGGTGCTTGGTCAAGTCTCTGGATGTGGAGCACTGTGAAGCAGTTGTGGCTTTGTGAACTGTGCTGAGAATTGATAGCAAGCCTGAAAATACCTTTTTTTTTTTCTGGGGGATAATGGGAACGACCATGGGTAGGCTGTTAAAATTGATTTGAAGTATTGCAGAGCATGAAAGAGGTGTACAATACTATATCGGTGTCAGAAAATTCCATTCAAATTAATTTAGTCTCACACAGGCCTGGAAGAGATCTCCTGGGATACAAAATCCAATCTCTCTCCTGTCACGTCATCTCGCTGTAATAAAGGTTAGAAGCTCCCTCTCTAAGGTAGTTATAGGTGTGTTTTCCTTAGCCCCAACGATGTGCTTTCTTAGGGAGGGTTTGGCAGATCTCATTTTCCCTACGTGCCCTTCAAAAGACGACCGCACATCAGTATTTGTATGTGTTTTACTACGCCATAAATACTGTCCGCAGGAAAATGAACAAAGGCAATAAAATGCATCAATTGCAGTGTAATCCATCAGTTGATCTCTTGTATTTAAAACTGATTCTCACAGGAAAACCTGCCTGGAGGTCCACGGCCTCTTGACAGATTCAGACATCACAACGTGTTCTTCCTGAGCTCTGAAAGGAGATTTTGGCACCTGCTACATCAGCTTCCTTGAGATAGGGCCTCGGTAACTGCAGGAGCCAGGGGCTCTACTTGCATCCAAAGTTACTAGAACTCAGTTATTTGCATTAGCAGAGGGCAAGATCCTGCAGTGCTGCTGCTCACAGCATTTTTAAATTCAGGCACTGGAATCCACTTTCAGGTAGCCTGATTTTTAGAGCTGCAGTGTAGCTGTAGGACCTCAGAAATGCTCATCTTTGCTGAAAACGAGGGTACAGACTTATATGTGCAAATAAGCCCAGGGCTAGTTGCTTCCACTGGACTAACTACAGCTTTTTGGTTAATTTGCTATGGGGACACGGGGCAAGTTTTTGAGGACAGTGACTATAAAGTCATTGGAGGAAAGGGCAGGAAAGAGTGTTTAGGATGGTCACTACATAGATAACTTTCTGCTTTTTACGTTAGCATTTACAGCCTACTCATTTTACTTCAAAATCTGTATGTTTGGATCTCAGAAACTTCCTCGTGTTGATGTGTCCATGCGCATTTCCCGTTACCACAGCAGGTCCGAAACAAGGTCTGAGAGAATTAACCTTCCATGTTCGCAGGCAAGGCCAGGCCAGGATGCCCTGTTGTTTCTCAGTCATACAACAGATGAGAACAGATAAAGGGAAGAAGATAAAAGAAACTTTACACTGTTCCTCTATATTGCTTGCAGTGCTTTTAGTTGTTTTCCAGCCCCTTTCTCCTGCCTCAGTCCTCACACTTTGTTTTTGCAGCTGCTTCTGGTGTTACTGCAGTCAGTGGTGCCAGAGAAGAAGACAATTTCTTAAATAAGAACTTGCTCAGAACCAGCTCATGTTCTGAAAGCAGAAAGAAGTAGCAAAGCCCAGATGCTCTAATTTTCCAAAATCTCTTCCACAACTATTAAGCTAGGTGGTAAAGCCTATTTCTTACTGGTTATCAGTCCTAAAATGGTGGAAAGAACAGCAACTAGAAAGGGACGGTGAATGAAATCTGTACCGCTGAGCTGTCACACCTCTATTTTCTGGAAGAAAGCCAAGCAGAGTGGTCTGCCATGGTAAAGCGCGCACAGCTGAGGCATCTCCAACCTCCTCTTGTCCAGTAGTTTGGTGAATGTTTTGTGTTAACTGCAAACGAAAGTTCTTTTTGCCTTACAGAAAGCAACCAAGCATCAGGAACTGGATGAGTAATTGGCTAAAGGTCTCTGTATGTACAGCTCATGGACGTGAACTTGCAGTAGCAGCCACACAGGGTTTGAGGTTTTTTTGTCTTGTTTTTAGAAGTAATTTGATTTCATGGCTTTCTGTAGAATATTGTAATAATTCTGCTGTAAATACAATAAAAATCACAGTTTGCTGAGATGGCCTCTCTTTTGTTGATGGAAAACTTGCATGAAATACAAGTGATGTTTGAGTGAATGGGACAATTTAGAATTTTTAAAGGAACTGAGTGCAAGGCACGGTTCCCTGACTGGAATAGCCCAGGGCAGGAGTGTAGGTTTAGCACAAACCTACAGAGATGCTGTTTTCAGTGTTTGCCCTGCCCTGTCCAGCTGGGGGTTGTAGGCACTCCGGTTCCTGCCCCCCAGTCCATGGGTCCCCCCTTGTGACAGCCACTCTTCCCACCTGGGCACAGGGATCAGGGCATGACCTGCAAGCACAGTCTGGCAGTCACAAGTAGCTCAGTGAGGCATATGCATTTTCTCGTTGGTTTTAAGAGAGAAGTTTTTAAGAGCAAAGTAAAAGGAAATGTCTTATTATGGCAGAGCCAGGGGGAGAGTACAAATCAGCCAGCAGGACCAGGCTTTGTGGTAAACACCACAAGATGCTGTGCTCTGAAAGCTGACCTGGTTCCTGCAGGCCTTTGATCTAAATGCTCCTAAGCAAGAATGTGGGAGGAACACCAAAACCTGCCCTTGCTAACACCGGATGTAAAATCAATGACAGGTGTTTAAACCTGAACCAAAACCAAACAATTGAAGCAAGTACTTTTGCAATAAAAATGAACCACTGACCTGCTTTGGCCAAAAGACCTGCTTTTTTTTTTTTTGCTGACCTGGAACTGAAGTAGCACTTCAGGGTGTGTGTGCAGGGGTGCACGCAGCCCCGGGAACGCCATGAGGCTGATGCGGTGGCACAGGCCGTGACCAGGCACTGTGGGAGAGGTTGCCAGTGCCCCAGCTGCTCTCCTGCACTGAAAGGGCGGTACCTGGCAGCTCAGCCATCACCTGCCCCACCCCCTCCCGGCTTCCCCTGGCCCCCCCAGCACCGAAGCACTTCAACTCCACATGCACTGCCTCACAGCATGGAAGAAGATGATCACTGTGGCACCCTGGGACAATGTGCAGAGGGGCCTGGAACCCGCTGGCACCTGAGCAGCAGCTCAGCCTCTGTTCAGCTCACGTACCTGCGAGGAGAAACCAAGCAGCCACCAAAACACTGAGGGGCATCTGCCCACGCTCACAAGGAAGCTGGTACTGGCTGCCCCATGTAACATAGATCAGGCAAACTTGGGGTGAAACACGCACTTTAATTGGGCTGTTTACATTAAAAATTATTTTTCCCCAATGTTTTAAAAAAAACAAAAAATATACAAAAATATTTTAAAAGAGATGAGCAAACTACATTTGAAAGTGCTTCAGTTCAGTCCCTGTGCACGTCCTGTCTCGCGGTGCGGCTATAAGGGGGCATCGCAAAGCATGGGCAGAGCTGGGCTGTGCCACACTGCTGGCTGAGCCCCACACTACCAGCTTGTCCAAGGAGCTGGGTGAGGAGCAGGGTTAAGGCACACGAATCACTAGAGCAGCACAGAAGCGCCGAGCTGGGAGGGCACCGCTTTCCAAAGCAAGTCAGGGAGTGCTAAGCCCAGGGGTCTGAAAGCTCCGCAGTGGGGGCCGTCAGGCAGCCGCCAGCCGCACCACGCTGCCGGCTGGGGAAGGCAGAGCCCCGCTGGCTCACTCCTGGGGGGTGCCTCAGTGCCCCAAGCCCCAACCCTCAAGCCCCAGCCTGCCTCAGTGCCACCAGCACCTGCTTCAACAGGTCCTCCTGCTTAGCACTGTCAGAGGTTGGCAAGAGGCAATCCTTGGGGAAAAAAAAAAAAAAAAAAAGTGTTTGATGGAGCAGGATTGGTTTCTTTTTCTTTTTTTTCTTTTTGCTGGATAGTTGGCTAGTTGTTAAAAAAAAAGGGTTCTGACAGAGCTGAGAGTAATGCAAGAAGACTGGACTGGGTAAGATGGGAAGCCCTTGTCAGTCCAAAGACAAATAAGCCTGGGATCTCAGGGACCCTAAGCCAAACGTCAGCAAGGGAAGCAACCACCCATGTCAGGGCCGTGCTGAACATACAAAAGCCATTCAAAGCTCAGCAGCAACACTGAACTACCAAGTTTAAGTGGTGAGCTGATCGGCAAGGCCATTTTAGCGTGAAGGCAGTGAAGAGTCAGGCTGATTGTCTACAGGCTGCTGGGAAAGCTGCCCAGTGCAGAACTGAGCTACCTCTTCCCTTAAACCCCAACGCTTCTTCTTTTTCTTCTGCCAATGTACATTTGTTCACCTAGGGACAAGAAAGTCAGAAGGAAGGTGATTTGAAAAGTTCATGTAGGGTGAAAAAGACAAGGACCCAAAAGAACCAATAAAAATAAGGCCATGTGGGTTTTCCAGCAATTCCTAGAGCTGGGCTGGTGCCTGAGGAATCCTCTACTCCCCAACAGGCAAACCCTGCTCTCCTGGGGATGGCAGATGGTCATACCTTTCTCTCCTTTCTCTCCTTTCGGTCCCCTGTGCCCATAGCGTCCTGGCGGGCCCATCGGTCCAGGATCACCTGAAGGAAGAAGATAAAGGTTGTCCTTGAGCATGACTAGCCCACAAGCAGGGACAGGCCAGGGTAAGAAAGACCAAGTTAGGATAATGCTTGGGCTGAGATCCTGAAGATGCCTCCCCCACTGTGGGAAGGCTGGACCTTGAGCAGCCCTGTGCCAGTGAGCTCCGTGGACACAGTGCAGCTACCTGGGTGTTACAGGGCTTGAGAGGGAAAAGGCCGGCGAGCCTTACCTTTGGGTCCAGGATAGCCCCTCTCTCCCTTTTCACCCGGTGGTCCCTGGATGGTACCATGTGCTGGAGAGGGAAAGGAAGGAGTGGATAAATGAGTGGGACAAACCACTTGCTAAGGGCTCTGTGCTCACTTAGAGAAGCAGGGAGTCCCACAGGAAGGACATTTCTCTAGGTTAGACAGGATTAGACTGAGAGCAAGTATGTAAAACATGGTTTCGTTCCCAATGAAGTCGCAGGGGAAGGCTGTGATCTCATTTCACCAGCACCGCTCTGCCACCCTCTCTGGTGTCCTGGCTGCCACCAGGGCTGGAGCTGGCCCATCCTCAGGGAGGGGAATTTGAGAGTAGACAAAGAAGCTGTCTTGTGTTGCTCATGTGCCAGTCCAGCCATGGTAAAATGGGCCACAGGAGGTGCAAGCACAGTGACCTTCAGGGTTTGGGACGAGTTTCCTAAAAGTAGTAGGAAAACCTGATGGCCTTCCTAACGATAAGACTGCACCTCCCCAGCGAGTGAGGAAGGTGACGGAAAGACTATCCGCCTCCAGCTTTGTATCCTGGCTGTATTTTTGCAGCACACAAAGTTGAAAAGATCAGTAGATCTATGAGAGGTTGGAGAGATCTCATAGGCATGAGCCAGAAACACCAAGTCAGTACATCACTCACTTCTAAAGAAGTCCATGAGGTCTTCGGTGACATTGCCATAGGCTGCAAAGACTCTGCTGATGCCAGGGGGACCAGGAGGGCCTGGGGGACCTGTGGGTCCCTGTACAGTGTAAGACATCAGGTCCTGGAGAATACCTTGGCCTGAGGAATTAAAGATGTCATTTGAAAGGAGCTCTGGGAAAACTCTCTGGATGCCAAGGCAGAAAGGTGTGAGGGAGAGCTGCAGGTAGCAAGAGGGTGAGGGAGGTGAACAGTGTGACATCAGGCACAGGGGCTTAGGCGTTGCGGGCTGGGACAGGGAGGATCAGGACAAGCAAGTATTCCACTTACGCTGTAGGCTCTCTGACACACGGAGTGCCAGCTCGTTGTAATCCAGGGAACCTGCGTAGGAGTTGCTGTAGGATCTGCTTGAACCTGCTGATCTCCTGTGAGATTCCTCTTCTGTCAGCACCCCATCAAAAGACCCATCACCGCCCATGGAGGCATCATAAAAGCCATCGCTGCCCATTGTGGCACTGTAAGATGACATCCTGCTCGTGGAGCTGCCATATGAGCTGCCTGTGCCCACTGATCCCCCTTCGGATCCCTCAGCACCAAGGGCTCCTCCATGGTACAATGAAGACATAGACCCAGCCACCAAGCCACTATCTCCTTTGGGTCCCGGTGGTCCACGTGGCCCAGGGGGACCGGGTGGCCCCGAGATGTAACTTCTAACTTCATCACCTGCAAAATACAAACGGGAGGACCTCAGGGATACTGGAGTCCCTGGGCCCCTCAGCTGGGCAGAGGTCCTGTGCTGCCACCTGAATGAAGACTGGAGTGTGAAATTCCACCCCACCAATCACCACAGGAACCCCCATCCAGTGCCATTTCTCAGGCAGCAGGCACGTACATCAACCTTGATCTCTATGGATGGTATGACACCTTCCTCCACATCTCTCCCACAATTTTGGGTGCTCAGTCTTGAAAAGATACCCAGTGATTTTGCAGAAGGGTGCACTCCTCTCAGGTCATTTTCAGCACCTCTGCCAAAAGAGCCCTTCTGCGATCAGTCTCCCAAAAGTGAGGAGATCCCCATGTTTTTGAAAGGCTGCCCTGGTTGACTTGCCGGCACTAGAGCTCAGCGCAGTGCTCCTTCACAGCCGCCTCAGCGCTGCCCTCCAGCCCCCACACCCTCCATTGCTCTCTCTAGGCAGGTGTTTGCTAAAGAAAATGCTTTTCCATGGCAAAACCCCACAGATGACCTTACTGAGGACTCGCTGCTCAGGACAGGCCAATTGTAACTGCCCAGAGCCTGTCCCTTTTGGCTCCCAATGCGGACTCCTGCCTTGCAGTTGGACCAGGAGGGACAAGCCCACGAGAGGCAGTGTAGTCCTGCATAGACCTGGCCTAGAGCTAAGGTGTGGCTGCAGCCCTCCCTCCACGGGAGGCTCCTAAAGCAGAGCCTGAGCTGTGGCAGAGCCCCAGCCCATGCAAGGCAAAACAGGGCTCTGGCTGGGGGGTGGTGGTGCAGGGAGCAGGAAGGGCAGCCCCTTACTCTTCAAGTACTGGATCAGCTCGCTCCTGAACTCATCACTGTGGGTGATGTCAGCATAGGACAGAAGGCCAGTTCCTGAGAAGCCTGGTGGTCCTGGAGGGCCAGGAGGTCCAGGTGGGCCCTGGACTCCAGAAAGGGAGGAGTATCCCACACCTTGAGAGAGAGGAAGAATTATTTTTCAACAGTGAGAGGACACGGAAATCGCACATCTGGGAATCTTGAAAGTTTAAAGGCTCTAACCCGTTTCCACCCCTTTTCAGCTGCTGCTGATTTTTTTTTAAAAAACTCATTAAAAAACTCTCATTCTCAGCAGGCAGTTGTGCCCTTGGTAAGCTAAATCCCAGTCTCAGTCCCCTCAGCACCTACAAACAGAATCTCCCTGCCAGCCGCGAGAAACACAAAGTGCTTTACTTTGTAGGTAAGCAGAGACGTCCTCCAGAGAGGTGCCCGGTGATCCAGGGATCCCTGGAGGTCCTTGGGGCCCTGGAGGACCAGGGGGGCCAACAAGACCACTGAATTCAGAGTCTGTAAGACACAAGGGAACAAAAGGAGTCACTCAAACCACCACAACCCTGATGAACGTTCCCTGAGAGCACAGGTAACACCAGTTACAGCCAAGTACAAGGCGCTTTTTCCCTCCCCAGCACCTTCTGGTGCAGCCTTCCTCGTGCACTTCACATTCCAGGCAGTAGACATCATACTGGGAAGTCAGGAGATGTCAAGGAGGGTCAAAGTCCCTATTTTTTAAATATACATTTTAAAAGTGGCATAAGAAATTCCATTATGCGGCAAAGTTTGGAGAAGACAAAGGGCTCTTCCGTGGCCAGCCCCAGGACAGCACCTTGATGCTGCCGCTGCTCTTCAGAGGAGCACGGTGATCTGTCAGCAGACCCTCATGGTCTGTGGAGGTCCTGGGCTGCAGGGCTGCTAACTAAGGCAGATGGACCATCAGAGTCTCATGGAGGGTTATTTGTCGTGAAGCACCAAAGGGGAAATTCTGTGACTAAGTCTGTAAAAAAAAGATCCTGGGTGTGTGTAGGAATCTATGGCAGGGGAGTAAAGACACTGGCTTACTTCGCAGGTACGCTGTCAGGTCACTGTAAGATATACCAGGTGTCCCGGGAGGCCCAGGCGGTCCAGGGAGCCCAATGCTCATCCCAGAACCTGCAAAATCAAATAGGTGTGAGTAACAGCACATTTATCAAAACAGGCCGTTACAGTGTGAGCAGACAGGGCAGAGCAGCTGACAGAGCAGGAAGGACTCCTGCAGGGTGGACTGGTCTCAGCAGGTTATGCTGGAAACCAGGGCTCCAGCCTTGTTCTGAACTTGGAGTTAAAGCTTGCCCCGTTAATCCCAACACAAGGGAGGCAACAGGCCTCTGCTCTTGGCAAACCTCTGCACATGTCATGATATGAGACACCCCAGGACACACAACTCAGCTGTGACTCGCTGGCTGATGTGTGTGCCGGTCTCCCTGTGTCTGCAAGGGGCTCTAGTGCAAATCTTTGCACTCTTGTGACTTGCTTTAATGAAATGTCCTTGCTGATAAAATGCAGCTGTTCCGCTGCTGTTAAACAGCAGTTTCCTGATTCCAGAGCCAAAGAGGAAATTCTCACCGTCTTTGGAGTAGCCCATTAGTGAGATGTGGTCTCCAAGGGCAACTCAGAGAGACTGAGCACAGCCCAGCTTTAAGCAGATAGTTGCAGCTACCGGGATTAGGAATTTCAGCGCTGCTGTTGGGAATGCTCAAGAGTCCTCTGAGAGTCCTCTCTGTCCAACAGTTCTTACATGCCCTATCACCCCTCTACAGATGGGAATATAAAGCAGAGAGCTGGAACTTGTGTCAAGACAGCTCAGGCAGCAAACTCTAGAAGTTCAAAGTTAGTTGAAACAAAGTGAGTGTAGATCAACTCTTCTCCACAGAGATACATCCTGGCCACAGAACCAGTGAGAAAAGGCACTTGAAGGTGTTGATGGGACTTTAAGATGGCTAAGATTAAATTATGCCCCTAAGATCAGTTTTTAGTAAAGCAAGAACTCATTACTAGAGTCTGCAGATAGTATTTTAGCTACAGGGTATCATCTCTGGTCTCTTCCAAGTCTCTCACCATCCCTATGAGGAGGTCTCTGTACATGGGGATTCATACAGTCGACACTGAAAGAGTCTTCACTGACAGCATGAGCTTTCTGCTCAGCTCCCAGAGGAATACAGGGAAATGCACACTAATAAAGACTCTTACTTGTCAAGTAGCTGATAAACCGTCTGGTCAGCTCATCATAATCCAGCGACAGAGACATGCCATCTCCTCCTGGCCCAGGAGGTCCCGGTGGGCCCCGAGGTCCAACCAGATACTGACGAATTTCTTCTCCTGAAAATGAAAAGTGCATCTCTTAAGGCTGTCCAGCTGCTGCAAAGGCACCAGATGTGAGGAGTTACCAGCCTGCGACCTGAGCTCCCCCACTAGGGAGACCATCAAAACCTAAGGATGCAAAGCTCCTCCCCACTCTTCTTTTTCTGATTGCGAACTGCCCTGTGTATGATGTCCGAAACATTTGTGACAGGGCCGGGAATCTCCTACAACCCAGGGTTTGAGGAGGATGAGATCTCCTTGTGCTCCGTTTCTTCAGGACACCCTGAATAACTTCTTGGGTAAAGGAATTAAAAAGTGGCTCAACTGGGAAAGACCATGCTGAGCTCTGTGGTGTTTCAGCAGCCATTTGTGTGGCTGGAACGTGGAATCCGATTGAGTCCCCACTGGATCACAGAGGAGGAGCGCAGTGTTGGCCAGCATCATCAATACCTTCAGGCACAGCAAAATTACATCCTGGCGATTTATCTATCAGCCCACAGAAACAGTGTGTGTAGAAAAGAATACAGAGCTATATATCCTCCTAACCTTAAGAACAAAGACATAGCAAAGGCTTAGGGGTGGGCAAGAAGGAATGAGAGAGACCGTAAGAGTGTGGAGGAGCTGGGAAGTAGAAGCCCGAAGTTTAGTGGGAGACTGGGGGAAATTGTGGGGAACTCCTGAAAAGGAGGGACATAGGCAGATGACACCTAGAGAGCCAAGGAAGAGCTAAAACTGCAGTTACAACAGTGGGTATGAAAAGCAAACAGGTAGGGAAGTACAGCTTCTGGAAAGCACACAGACTCTCCAGTACAAGACACATAAATCTGTCACTGGAGGACGTGGAAGGAGACATCGCAGGCTGCTCAGCAGCACCTATGGCAGGCCTGTGCTTTCCAAAGCAGCTGCTGGTAACTGGTTGGAGGCAGGAGACTGGAAGGGAAGGACAGGTCTCACAGGTCGCTGGGATGCTTCACCTTCAAACCCCATGTTTCCCTTGAGGGTCACTTACTCTGCAGCATGTCCAGAAGTTCTTGATACAAAACTGATGTAGTTGATACCGAACTGGCAAACGATTGATAACGATCTGAAGAGCCTGTGGGAATGAAATTATTTTACATCGGGCAGGATAAGACAGAAGGCGAAAAGGGGTCAGGAAAGGACAAAGGAAAGATTAATAAATCCAGCTTAACTGGTAGAATGGGCTTCCTATGTCCCCAACCATGAATCAGTAGCTGTCTCACACATCCTGGTCATCTCCACCTCTGTGTGGTCTGTGCTCTTCTGACTGACACCCCAGGCTACTTCCAAAAGCTCTGGGAATTCAACTACTTCAGGAGGGCCCCAAGCGTACAAGACAGCCCCAGAATACTTGAGACCACAGATACCAGAGAGCCACCTCGGTGTCAGTCTTGGGGGTGTTACAGGGTCTACAGTTAAAGTTTAATGTGAGACTTTATAAACACAGGCAACTGGTAGTTGCTGTCCCATTCAAATGGGACAAGGCTCAGAGGCCACCTCAGCTGTGTAGAGTCCTGGGTCAAGACTTCAGAAGATGCATAACTGGGATGGGGTGCTGTTATTTAAAGACAGTTGTTTCTCCTCTGGTTCTCACATCCAAACTGTTGCACAAGCTCAGCTGAGCACGCAAGTCAGTACAGAGCTTACCAATGTGGTACTTACTTGCCATGTAGCTCATAACACGGGTAGCTAGCTCTGCATAATCAAAAGTCGTCCCATCTGCAGTGGTGATGACTCCAGGCGGGCCTGGAGGGCCCGGTGGGCCTTGGGCACCAGTCAAATAAGGCCTTATGTTGTCACCTAGGTAAGAAGAGCAAGATATGTCCACATCAGAGGGAAGACAATAGCCTTATGCCCATTTACTGGACCCTCTCCCCCCAGCAAAAAGCAGGCCAACGGAAGGACAGTTCTGCAGAGGCCACAGTGAGCAACAGCACATCACAGCATTCAGCAGAAATAAAGCCAGAGCAGTAGGGCTGCTGCTTCTAAAGGGAGAGTGACAAGGGGCTCAGGGAGCAAAAAGAGAGAGGCATGCAGCTTCTGACCCATGGCAAAATCTCATTATACTCACTCTTCAGGTAGTCAGCGATATACTGCTGAATCTCTCGAGATGAACTTCCACCTGGGCCAGGAGGCCCGGGTGGCCCAGGAGGTCCTGGGGGTCCCTGAATTTGTCTGGATCCACCTACAAGAAAGCATTGTAAGGAGAAGTGGTTTTGGCATGGTTGTATTAGACCAAGTGATGCTAAAGTGCTCGCACTGAGCTCCTCCCACAGGTCTGGGAAGTGCTCTGGTAATGGACTAAGGAGGGGCTCCCCCTCCACCTCTAACACAGCCTGAGGATGGGCGGTTTATCAGGCCCTATAACGGCTTCAATTAATGCGGCATCTTGTAATTCAGCCCATGAAGCTCTGCAGGACTGAGTTCAGAGACCTCCTTGGCTTCAGCCTGGCAGACCTGGTCAGTTTGTGCACCAGAGTGCAATGCTGTGCAGAAGTATAGATGGAGCTCCACAAAGAACTCAAGCTCATCAGGCAAACCTTACTGCCCTGGGGCTCCCAGTGCCAGCCAGCCTGGGCAGCACCACCTCAAGAACCTCCTCACTCATCTCCACGGCAAGACGCAGGTGGGTCCAGTATGACTCCTGTCACCATGGTGTTGAGTGGCACACTTTAAGGTGTCTGTCTTCCTAGCACCCCGAGGAAGTATTCCTGGGATACAATGCAGAGAAGCAGAGGGCTTGTTCACATGGAGAGACACTTAAGTTAACCTATATGCACTTTTAGTGAAACTGCACGAATATCCTGCATAAAGAGATGCTCTTACTCAGAATGAAAGCAGCTTAATTCACATGACTCCACCTGAGGGTAAATAAAACTGAACAAAGGGCACTTTTGTTCTGATCAGAAGCTTTTCCACTAGAGGGTTCAATGCAGCTTCCCTAATCCCTTCTGGAACACGGTTAGCCAACCTGGAATCCCCTTCTTTCATGTCCCATGTGTCCTACACTCTGGCTCAAAGGATTCCCAGTAAACTGGAAACAGAAAACTTGCAATCCTTAAATCATCTGATTTAAGGCAGGTTGTGCAAAATGAGGTTTCAAACACAAATCCCATCAGCATCAGGTGGGCACCCACACTTGTAAAACCTAAAGGAGATTTCTCAAAGTCTCCACCAGGTTGTCAGCATTTCTTGACAACATCAAAGGAATGCTGCACTGACACACTGGCCTCTTACCTCGAGATGTTCCTGGGATGCCAGGAGCACCTGGGACACCTGCATCACCTGGAAACCAGAGGGAGACAAGACAATTTTAACTGGTGTCATTGCATGTTGCACATTTGGTTGTGAAAAGCTGTTGAGCTACGTGTCGTTAGAGAAGCAACTACCTAGCCCTTGCAATGACTATCTTAAATTAGGTGCTGGTTGGGCAAGAGCAGAAGGAAGAGGCCACAGCCACGTTACTGAGCCTTCTGTGCCTTGTGCTCAGAGCAATTCTACTGCCATGGTCCTGCTCTGCCTGAAAAACGCAGAGGTAGGCGCAGTTGTAGTTCCCAAAGCAGCAGGTTGTTCCATCCTTTTGTCTCAACCACACTTGGCTATACCAGACCACTAGCAAAGAAAGAAGAGAAGATTTTTAATGTCACCTTTGGGTCCAGGTGGGCCTGGTGGACCTGGAACTCCTGGAGGTCCCTGTATGGTGACTCTGTCACCTGTCAAGTGCAGAAGAAGAGTCAGAGTTTCACAGGAAAAAGGTGTGCGGACAAAATCCTGGCTCCACTAAAACTAAGCTAGAATCAATAGAGCAGGATTTTGCCTCCCAGTTTCAGCCCAGGGACAGTGAATTCAAAAGAGAAAAGGGAGCGTGCTGACCGTGCGAGGAGAATGCCGACAGTCCAGGTTCACCCGGTTCTCCTGGATGGGACACAGAAATGGAGGAGCAGTTATACACACAGGCAAGCTACCTCACCCCCTCGACATCTCCTGGAAGCCTCCTTACCCGTCAATCCTCGTGGACCTCGTTCACCTGTGAACAGGGGAGTAGGGTAACAGTGTTAGAATTTGATCTTCAGCATCCAGCTCACACTGCAGAATATTATCATGGCCTTGAATTTGCAGGGCAGAAATGAGTAAAGGGAGCAGGTCCTATGATTTCCTGCCAGCTGAGAGCCAAGCTCCACTTCACTGGGACACCTCCTTGCAGCGACTTAGTGAAGTCCACACGGCATTTTGCAAAAAAGATTGCTCCCCTTTAATGGCAAATCTGAAGCTCCGAGTGCTTCCGATTCTAATGGGCTTGCAAAGTTGGAACCTGAACACAGTGACGCCAGTACTGGGTGCTAATAAATTTGTCAGACAAAGGCTGACTTGTTTTATGGTACCAGACAGGAGCCCTACTGACCACTGTGCTAACTTTCTTACAGCCACAGAAAGGCAGGGCACTTCCTGCTTCCAAGTCTTTCCTTCCTTCTTTTCAGTCTGAGGTGCTGAGATCCATCTACTAAGTTGTTGAGGAAGCAGGATACACCCACCTTGGTCTCCCTTTGGACCTGGTGGGCCTGGTGGACCTGGTGGGCCTGTGAGGAATGTTTCTGTAATTAAAAGAAAAAGGTTCCTTCATGACATCCAACAGAACATGACACAAGTTATCTTTGCCTCCATCTGGTCCTAGACAAGGATGTGCTCTCTGGAACCCCAACAGTCATTCCCAGGTCACAGGCTGAGGGAATGAGTGGGAAGAACCTACCTGAGGTAGACATGGAAGATGCTGGTCTCCCTGGTGGACCTGGAGGTCCCGGCAATCCTTCTCCTAGGCAAAAGGGACACAAAAAGGTTTCAGGAAGGATGAGCTTCAACAATGTAAGTAAATGCATGTCAGAGGTGCTACACCTCCAGCCATGGCCATAGCTCAAATATTTCCAAGTGTACGCACAACTAGCCCTGATAGTTATTTTTCATTATCATTTGCCACCACAGCTGACAGAGGACAGAGAAACTTCTTTCATTACGGTATAGAGTGCCTATCCCAGCTGGCCTTCACTACATTGAAAGGGAAGGTTCATTTTATCACACACCTGATCTGCTCCCCTTTGCTACTGAGCAGAGAACAAGGGATGGGTCAGGCTCCTGTTTCGTGTCCTCCTGCACTGCCTGTCCTCTGGCTGTTAAAGAGAAATCTGTGCTACAGGAAGTGGGGATTTCCTCATGATAGGAGCCGCTCCACCTGTCTCCAGCTGGCAGTTAAGGCTGGACAAGTAAGAAGATGGAATCAATTGCAGTTACTTCCTTTGGGTACTTGAGAACATTGTCTTTCCAAAAGGTATGGCCTTTATGAATTACTACTCTGGCGAGCAAACCTCTGCCATAGCAAATCTCCTTCTCTTCGGCAGCATCTTGCTGCTGTCAAACTACATTGAGGTGAAACTGTATTAGTAGGAACCCACTATGTGAAATTCTGCTTCTGTTAAAGCCAGCCCTACTAACTTCCACCAGGTCCAAAATTGCATCTGGGATACCTCAATGCATAGGATAGAGACACCAAAAAAACCTTCCACTTTCCAGGTTTGTTTCAGAGAAACAAACTCTTACCTGGGGGCCCACGAGGCCCAGGGGGTCCCTGCACAGATTCACCTGATAACAAATGAAACAGGAATATTATGAATATTTGCTCAGCAAACTGCACGGCCCAGAAATGTGTCGTGTGCTGGCATCCCCCTGCTTACGTACCGAGCTCTGCTCTATCACGTACCTGGTGGTCCAGGGGGACCCGGTGGTCCGGCTCGCCCTTGTAGATCTGCCAGCACTATGCAAATGAAACACACAAAAAAAGGAAAATTGTTGCTATAGAGTTACTGCTGCTATGGAAACACTGTTGTTATATTGCTGTTAGAAGCTCTTACAATCAAAGGTTGACTAAGGCAGGACCCGGGTGACCTAATCCAAGGTTGAGGCAGAGAGGGGAGAGGAGAGATGTGTTTGGTTGCCAGCATGCAGGCTCCGATATGAAACAAAATACAGTGCTGAGCAGACCAGCAGCATATCGGAAACAGGGAGAAGAGTCATGGTTGCAGAGGGAAAGAGCAAAGTACTCGAAGGGTAGCCAAGGGGCAAAAGAACTTTAAAAGAAAGATTCTTTCAAACAGGGGCAAGTTTTGGGAGAAGAACATTACACAGCCACTGCCTAACAAGTAGCTGTGCTGTGTTATCTTGACTGGAGATGTACCCTCACCTCCAAGCTGAGCCACAAACTCAAAGTTCAGTGATGGTGAGATCCAAGGCTCATGAATGGGGCATGGGACAGTACTGACGCATGGTCTGGATTGACATGACCCCATTCAAATGATGATCAGGCAAGGACCATTGATGCCTTTCTGCCATCCTCTACTTCGCCTCTCCTGCACACCTGCAGAGCTCCCAGACCCTAAGAATACCGACTGTAAGTGCTCCACACATCTAGTACTGCAGAGAGCAGGCAGACACTTCTCTTTGGATAATGCTAAACCATTCTGTTCTGCTCCAGCTTTTTAAATCTTAAAATACCACTTGCTGCCCTGTGAATTCATCCTCTAACTAGCTTGATTTTGATTTCTGTTGCTTAGATTAGCATGGCTTTTGGAACTGGTTCTCCTTTCACAGGTGGCTTTGCGCTCCCATTACACAGAGAACTGCCCTATGCAAACACAGTGGCTTAAAAGGCCAGGCGGAAACCTCACAGCCCTGTGACCATCTCTGCTGTTAGGGACTGCTCACCAGGCACCCCTCATTAGCTTTCCCCTCTGCGACACGGGCCTGCTGCCAGCTACCTCCTTTTGAAAGCATATTGGGATGCACAGATGAGAAGGAGGGCAGAAAAGGTAGCTGGTATTGCTGTCCCACCACCAAACATACACACACACACACACGCTTGCCCCATGTCGCGCTGAGGGGAAAGAGGTAGAGGCATCTCCCGTTAGCCGTGAGCAGGCCTTGAGGCCTCTGGCACCCCTCCAAGCAAAGGAGTGGAAGGCAGGCCCACTTACTTTGAGATGCTAACGATGAAACTTCTGTTTTGATGGTTTCTATCACAGCTTCGCCTGCAGATCCCTTCTCGCCCCGTGGACCTTTTTTGGGGAAGGAAAAAAGAAAAAAAAAAGTTATGTAAGTGAGAGAGGGTGATATTTTGTACCCACTCTTCACCTCCCTGACAACAGATTCAGACTTTGCTTATGTGAACTGGGAGTATGAACTCAGTCCCTGGCTCTGAGTGACACTGTATTCAAAAGTGGAAATTATTGCACAGTTTGCAATAAGTATCATAGAAAATCAGCTCAGAAATGTTCTTAGGAGTTAGCTCTGTTCAGACCCTTCCAAACAGATGTCTGTCCAATTTGTAGTGGTTTCACAGTGACACTATTCCCAATTTGATTCTAGTTTGTTCTCCCACCTTTCAAAATGGCAGGAGGGATCCAGCTGGGCTATATTCCCTACCACAGAAAGACAGCAGCACTTGAGAAATGCTTTAGCTATACCAGCCTCCAGAAAAAAACACATAAGAAAAAAGACATTTGCAGCATCAACATCATACTGGCTCTTACCACCCCCTGGGAAAGAAAAAAAAAAACAAAGAACAGAAATTCTTTACAAGATTAATTAAGCCAAATAATACAGGAAAATGAACTGAAAGGAGGAAATCTGCAAACAAAAGGGAGAGGGATTTTGCCAAGGGCTGAGAGAATTAGAAACAAAGGAAAGCTAATGAATGCAGTTTTCTTAAGAAGCAGAATCAAAGCTGATGGAGATTGATACCTTGCTGTCCAGGGAGACCAGCTGGTCCAACAGGACCTGGTTTCAAAACAAAAAAAAAAAATTGCATTAGATTTTCTAGTTGTGTTTTACAGTAGCAGGAAAGAATCGATCGATCTTTTATAAGAAGCGAGACTATCAAATAATGTATTTGTCTGCACAAGTAAATGGAATTGCTATGGGGTGTGAATTCATCAATGTTCCACCTATTAGTTGAAGCTCCAGAAAGAGGCTTATTTTCCATCATGTGATAAAATTAAAGTGCTTGGTGCCTCTCAGGCTGGGGAAATAACCAGAAGGTCACTGACCACAACAGAAATGCAGTAGGCCTAACCCTCCTCTCGCATTCCCTGCTGCAAACTGAGGCTAGCTCTACCAAACCAGCTCCAGGATTAGCTCCAGCTACAGAGCTGGGAGAGGCACAGAAGTGCCTTGAGAACCAGGGCTCGGGAACTCTGCTGCCTGGCACAGGTGTGCTACAGGGTGGTGTCTGACCTGGGATAGAGGAGTCTGAGGATCAAGCTCATGCATAGCCAGTCTCTGTGTGTGTGAAAGATTTGCAGATGCTTATGTGGGATTTCTGCTGTCTCAAGTTCAAAGCTAAGACTGGAAAACAAGCATTTCCTGATTTCGTAACAGTGCCAGGAAAGGTATTAGACATAAGCCTGCTTTCCTGAGGGGCAAAAGAGCTTGATTTAACTCACTGGTTTTGACCTATCACTATTTTGTACTCATCAGATCAAAGGACAACAACAGTGTTCCCAGCTTCTTCATCTTCTCAGTGCTTCTTCTGTCCTTCCCCCCTGTGATCATATTCCATTTCTCCCTTGAGGCTGCTGCCTTCCTAAATCAGTCTGAGATCTTAGTCTTTCTGCAGGGAAGGGTGAGGATCGTGAGTCCTACCTGAGCAATCTTGCCTCCCAGACAGGGTGGCTTGGCAGTGACAATAAACATCACACATTAAATTAAGAACTGGATGCACAGCAGTGTAAGTTGCCTGCAAAAACCACAGCAGAGGAGCAACTTTCTCACCTGGAACACCTGGAGGTCCAGTGGGGCCAGGTGGGCCTGGGGGACCTGGTGGGCCTGGCAGAGCAATAGCTGATGAACCCTCTGAAACACAAACACATATGCTTGTGGACATACAAATATATACACATATCCAGGAAATGCGTAACAATTCTATCCCTAAGGAATCACACATCCGTTGTGTGTGTTCTCCCAACATAGGGAGCCCCAGTCAGTATAGGTCTGACACAGTCAAGATGAATTTAGGAGGCATAACATAAAACAAGAGAAAAATCCTCTCAAAGCAAAAGTGTTTGAACTTTCGCAGCACTACATACCAGCACTTATGACTTTTCCTGGAGCTCCAGGTTCTCCTAAGAAAACAAAGAGACAAAGATAACTTCTTGTTTGGAAAAGATCTGTCACTATCTCAATGACATCGCCTTACTAAACACGTGATTTCTGTTCTCTTTGCCCTTGATCTCCTGTCTGAGATGTCATAGCACTAAAAGGTCATGGGGAAAGCAACAGAGCTCAGCTGATCCACAGAGATCCTCTGATCAGCTTTCAAGCACTACACCTGCCAGCAGAGGCAAGGGGCCTTGATTCAGCCAAGGCAGGCACACAGCCTCCACTGCAGTCCCAGGCATCGTGCTCGTATGCTCAAGGCAGAACCACGTCTGCTAAGGTTTTCTCAGTGGAGAACTGACATGCTGAGTGCCTCAGCAGATGCTCTGCCTGTCCTATATGCTCAGGCAGACTTTGACTACAACTCTACTGTTTCTCAAACCTTCCCTTCCTAAAGCCACTAGATGCCACTGTTGATTCAGGGACTGGTCAGCAGAGCAGATAATCCTCCCTAAAAAGAAGAGCTTAGAGAAAAAATGAGTATTAGGGAAGAAACAAAACTCACCTTTATCCCCTGGTCTGCCTGGGTTGCCTGGAAGTCCTGATACGAGGTAGACAAACAATTTTAAATGGTTAGTGCAAATAATGTTTGCTATTTTTTTTATTTTTTTTTTTTTACAGGTATTCCAGTTGACTTTTACTTGTGGGTTTATAGAAGGAACAAACTGCTCAAGACCCTAGCTCTCAGCATTTATAAGCAGGTCCCTGAGAGCAAGTGCTGGAATTCACAGTGGACAGTAGACTGTGCTGGTAGCATCCCTGGGCATAGTTGAAGACTTCCTTTTTCCCACTGCTCCCTGGATGATGCCACTGCTTCCCAGATTTACCTGTACTTTCTTCCAGGTACTGCTCCCTGTCCTGAGGCTCCAGGATAAATTCCCTGGTGCCCTGAGCCCCAAACCTCCTCTGCTTGCAGATGCCCCATGTTTTGTTTCCCCCTCTATTGCATCACCGTCTGCTGTTTCTGCTGCTGATTAGAAGGACTTTTCAGTGATGAACAGGTGACTGAAATATGTTACTTGTTGCAAACTGTGTTTTGAGGAGAGGCAAATTTTCAACACTCCCAGGCCCTGCATTCCTCAAAAATTACATGCCAACAATGAAATCTGTCTCAAGTGCCAAAGGAGATGCAGAAACCTTAGGATATCACTGTGGAAGCCCTGAGCAGAACAGAGGGGAAATTACAGGGTATTTTTTGTCATTGATAAATTGCCTGTCACTGACAAATAGGAATACTGTGGAAAAGCCTACCTGGTGGTCCCTGGGGTCCTGTGAGACCTGGCAGAAAAAGGCAAAAATTATAAGATGTCTAAACAAATTTCAGGTGGAGAAAGGACACACAGAGAGGAAAAGATCACATTTACTTGAAATTATAGCACACAGTTCACAAGCCTAGCACCTGCACAACACTGGTATGTAAACTGAACATTGGCTCACAGCAGTTAATGTTCTTGTTTGCAGTCTGTGCAAATCTGAGATCACAAAGGGTCTAGATACTTTCCTTTCATTATTGTCTTACAGTACAGAAATCCTCTGCCAGCCTTAACTTCAAATTGAGACTGGAAATTTTTACAAAGACATCTGTGTTCCTGACTGAACAGAAAGTATTTTTGTCCTCTGTGTGCTTTTACCTGGCTGTCCTGCATCTCCAGAGGGTCCTGGAGGGCCTCGGACTCCCGGCATTCCCATAAGACCCGGTTCACCTAGGGATATAATCACCATTAACAAGCCATTAACAAGATTACAATCTACCAATCCATTCAAGTTTGGCCACCAGCCCTCCCTCAGCACTTTCTACCTTTTGCATCCCCATAGCCAAATGGCCATTTTCAGCATCAGTATCTGGGAGGTGAACATCAATGACAGAAGAGTTCTGTAGTGAGAACAACTCTATCTCAAGTTTACAGCCAGCTCTATTATATGCCTCAGTTCCACGCTTACATCGTTGACTCTATAGGTCTTCTGAGAGAGCAAGATCCCAGAACACGAATCTGCTGCCATCTTCTCCCACTCCTTTTACAAATCAATCTCCTGCCAAACCAGAAAGTACCTGCACTTCTACCTCAAAGGAATCCCTTACCTTTTTCACCTGGTTGACCATCACGACCAGCTTGTCCTGTCCAAAGAAAAGAGATTGTTAGGGTCTGCTGAAATAGCACCACCATTGCCCTGTCCTCCTAAGCAGCAGAGCACAGCCCTAAGCACAAGAGTGGCTTTTCATCATATTCTATCTTTAAGAGACCTTAGTTGCAGTTACTGAAGATTCAGAAAACATTCACTTGAACCTTAACTGTAAGGCATCTAGAAAAAAGACCTAGGATCACAATCAGTATGATTCCACTCCTACATTGTTTCCTTGTCTGTGCTCATAGAAACACTGGGTGGAAATGGCATTGCCCCACATACAAACACAGCTGTTTTATGCCACCCACCTGCAGGTCCTTTAGCCCCTGGCTCTCCTGGAGGACCAGGCATTCCTCTTGAGCCTTGTTCACCTGCAGTAAAATGGTATGAAAACAAATCAAACAAATCTTGATGACGATACTATTTAAGACCATCAGCAACATTTGGTGCTTTGCAATCGAAAAACATCATTGACAGGATGTTCAGGCCTCATGATTCGTCCCTGTCTCTGGTCATTAGAAAAGCTCTGGTGACATGAATACAGGGCACATGAGGGACAACTTCCCTAAAGCTAAATACAAACATTGCTACCAAGATGATGGGATTCAAGAATGGGATCTATTTGTTGAAAATTTGGGTGCGAAATTAAAATGCCTATAACAAATAACATCATTACACTTTTTCAGAAAGCTAACTGGGATTGGCTGGGCTATACTCTTACTTGAAAACTCAGATAATGCACATATCTATTAGATAGGCTGGTACTCCAGGAAAACAATCCACTGACCTGTCATTCCACGAGCGCCTTTCTCACCCTGATCACCTGCGGCAGAAAAAAAGGAAGGATTCTGTGAGATCGTTTCATTGTAAAGTGTTTCCATCAGAGAAAACAAAGTCTGCTTTCTGGCAAAAACACAGAAGAAAAATCCAAAGAAGGACAGGGTTAACACCCATGCACAGTATCCGTATGTAAAGCAATCTAAAGAAAATATCCACAAAAGATATCTAATTGATCAACATACCTTTGGGTCCAGGGGCTCCAGTGGCTCCTTTCTCACCTTAAAGATACACAAGTAATTGAAATACAGTAATAACAAGTCAGAAGGGAAAGGGATTTCATGCAACAAGAAAAATCACAAGGGAAATGGAACAGGCTGTCCAGAGAGGCTGTGGAGTCTCCTTCTCTGGAGATATTCAAAAGTCGCTGGGATGTGGTCCTGGACAACCTGCTCCAGGTGAACCTGCTTTAGCAGGGGGGTTGGACTAGATGATCTCTAGAGGTTCCTTCCAACCCCTACCCTTCTGTGACTCTGTGAAATACAGATTCTCTGACATCAGACAAACACAAATAGGAAATCCCTTTCCTACAATAAAGCTCCATCCATCTAATCATGTTTCCTCACCTAGATTGCTCTGTTACCTCTGTGTTTCTTGTATTTCTCAATATTTGCTTGCAATCACTGGTTAAGTTTAGTTCTTCCTCCCCTTTCCTCAGTCTGATGCTTCTGTTTGCCCCAGCACCAAAATGCTACATGCTCAGACCAAGACTGCTACTCCGAGGAGTGCTAAAAATGCACATCAGGTAGTGCCGTTCTATTCGCCAAGGGGAAGAGAAGCTTACCTTTAGCCCCTGGGAGACCTGCTTCTCCTCTAAATCCTTGTAGGCCAGGAGGACCTGAAGAAAAATGAGATGGGGGGTTTAAGTCACCCCACTGACCATTATGCATCACTGAAGAAGAAAAACTATGAGAAGCTGTCGTTCTGGTTTTGTTTTCTCTAGTCTGTAGATGCCATAGCAAAAGAATGCAGCACTCACCTGGAGGACCTTGTGGGCCTGGAGAACCCATTAGACCTGTGAATAAGGGAACATGGAATTTCTTTCAGTACCACCACAGTTAGGAAATGAACAAATCTCTTTTGGCTTGCCCCAAAGCATCCACAACCCAATAGGTATTCAGTAGATTGGAATTCCCACAGCCGCTGGGGGAATTTGCATCACTAGCATCCCGAAAACCAGGACAACAAATCTACACAATGTAGTGCTTGTGACATAGAGGAAGTGGTTTTTCCTAAAGCAAGGTAGTAAGACTCAAGTCTTCCATCTTGGCTGAGACACTGGGATCTGTGCTTCAGGTGGGATTCATTTTTTATAGTGCAATTTTTATCGCAGTTACATGGATCATAGAGCTAGAACTCTGTTAGAAGCTCATTAGGGACATGGAGTTTACCTTATTAATTTAGAAAGCAGAGAATAAACAGACCGGTGTTTTGAGAAACCTCCTTGCCAATCCCCATTCTCACTAAAAATCTCCACGGGTTATGCTCTAAAAGTTATGTGTACCTATCAAAGTAAATTTTATCTAAATGAGGGCCATCAGTTCACTTCTCTGATCACTGCAGTAAGTGAAACAGGAAGGCTGGAGTGCTCATTTACTCCTAATCAGTCTGTTTGGCCCTCCCTGTCCATCTTCATATTTACCTTTAAGGCCAGCAGAACCTGGAGGACCAGGTGGCCCTGGAGGACCTGGCTCACCAACACCACCTGCAGAATAAGAGCATGAATAGATACTGTAGAATACAACTGTGATCTCGTTTTGCCATTATACCATCTCCTGTTATTCCTTCTCTGGTAAGTGTCATGAATGGTCTGCTGGTCAGTTCAAAAGACCCAAATAAGCATGCATTGTCCAAGAAAAAATCCCACCTCACAGGGCTTTAGGATAAGCAAGACAAATTCCCCAGTTTTGATGACTTCGATAGCAGGGAAGATGACGACCTTGATACTAAGTGCTTTTGGTTCTTGCTAAACTGACTGTGAGACCTGGCAAACCAAAATAATCCTTGTTTCCCCACTGTTAGTTTGGAAAAGAAAAAAATCCCTTCTGTGCTGGGAAACGTCTGAAATGAAATCTAGATTTGACTCATTAAATCAAATTCTATCACTGAGGTGTCTCCTAAATCGGGACCAAACTCTAGGTTTTGTCCATCTCTGCTTTATCCAAGAATGGGACACCTAGTTCCTACCTCTGTCTCCTTTTTCTCCAAATCCAGGTGGTCCAGGCTCCCCTCGAGGCCCTGGTAGCCCTTCTCGACCTCTCTGTCCCACGGGACCTTCCATGCCAGGATCACCTACAGGAAACAAATGCCTTCTAAAAAAAAAGGTGTCTTTATGGGAAGCTTTAGGCAAGAGGATCTATGGTCATTCCTTCCACCATGGGGAAGGCAATGATCACACCAATCTGGTGTCTGCACTTGTATGCCATGTGTCAATCAGTTGTGAGAAACTCCTAGCATCGATAGAGTTGCTTACCCATGCTGCCCTTCTGTCCTTTCGGTCCTTCTGGTCCTTGATGCCCCATTGGACCAGGAATACCTGGAAAGAAACCCCACAACAAATGTTCAGAGTCCTTGTCTGGGTACCATGAAAGAATAACATGCAAATGAGGGGAACCTGAAGCCTGGAGGAATTCATCATGTGAGGTAAAGAATACATTACTTGGAAGGTGGGTACTTGAACAGGGATCTCTTTAGAAGAATACAATATATATAAGAACAAAAGGAAGTTGGATCAAGTACCCATGCAGCTGTGGGACTCTGTTTCAGAGGCAGGCTGGGATCTTCACAACCCCAAATTAGGCATGTTCAACTTAAGTAGAAGTCAGGCTGAGGCCTTGCTTGTAACCAAGTCTCTGAGCTGTGTCTGTAGCTCAGCACCAAGGTATTAATCAAGTGACTTAGTCTGCGCTAAATATTGACCCTTAAGAAACCCCCCCTGAGCCAGATTTGCAGTGTAATATTGGTTCTTGCCCTACAGTAATGCCACTAAATGTCCTCCCTCAAAGGGGAATTGTACTACTGCCCACCTGGGACACCAGGAAGTCCTCGCTCTCCTGTAGAGAGAAAGAAATACACAGTCAGTGGGGAATAGGTCTTCCCTGTTTGTCACTTGGGTCAACTCTCACTCCTCATAAGAAGGAGTTTATGTTCCTGGCATGTTTGCAAGTTCTACCGTCTCCAGCAAAGTCACATTGGCCTCCTCATATTTATGCACTGGATTGAATCATTCACACCACACAAAATCATCTGAAGCACCCTGTGATTAAATCAGGTAGAGTCTGGCTTCAGGAATGACTTCCATCCAGGTGAAAGAAGTTTCTAGATTCAAAGTGAGATCTGTTCTCTCTCTTCTACACTGAACTCTAAAATTGTCTTTGCCCAAAAGAAGAGCAAAAAACCCAACCATCACAAGAACACCTGACCTACAGAATGCATCAGCTTCTCTGTCTAACTTCTGGAGTAACAAAAATCCATTTGCTACGCAGGCCCTACAGCAGGCTGCCAATCTACCTGAGAAATCAGGTAGCTCCACACTCACCTCTGGGACCTTGAATTCCCATGTCACCTGAGAAAAAAGGGGAAAGAAAAAAATCAAGAGATCCTGAAGATATTTCCAGTGATTACTCATTCATTTTGTTTTTCTAGTTGGTTTCCCACTTTCAATGAAATATCAAGGAGTTTTGGGTGAACAGGGACACTTCGCACTCGAATAGTGCAGGGTCAGACCCATCCCACTAGTGGCAAACAGGATCTGGCCTTTCACACTGGCACAGCACAAGACTGGGCCTCCTGTATTCTCATGGGATCAGACCCTCTACAGTTTATTTGCCAAATAAGCTTTACACTCAAGCAGGACTAGAGAAGTGATAGTCCTCCTCTCTTTGGCACTGGTGAGGCTGCACCTCGAATACTGGGTTCAGTTTTGGGCTGATCACTACAAGAAAGACATTGAGGTGCTGGAGCACATTCAAAGAAGGGCAACAAAGCTGGTGAAGGGCCTAGAGAACAAGTCCTATGAGAAGGGGCTGAGGGAACAGGTGTTGTTTAGCCTGGAGAAAAGGAAGCTGAAGGAAGATGTTATTGCTCTCTACAACCACCTGAAAGGAGGTTGTCGTGAGGTGGGTGTCAGTCTCTTCTCCCAAAAAGTGATAGGATGAGAGGAAAAGGCCTGAAGTTGCACCAGGAGAGGTTTAGACTGGTTATCAGGAAAAAATTCCTCACCAAAAGGGTTATCAAGCAATGGAATAGGCTGCCCAGGGAAGTCATGGAGTCACCATCCCTGGAGACATCTATATGATGTGTAGATGTGGTGCTAAGGGACATGGCTTAGTGGTGGACTTGGCCGTGTGAAGTGGAGGATCCTAAAGATCTTTTCCAACCTAACTGCATGATTCTATGATTCTTTTTGTTCCAAGTATAAACCCGCTTCATCTTTCACAACATCAATTGCCCCTCGTGGCAACAACCACCCCAAACTTGTGCATTTCCAGAGCCACGGAATAGCACAAGGGAAGAGAAGGACTATATGGCTGTACCTTTCTCACCAGGTTCTCCTTTCTCCCCTCGTAAGTAGCCTGTAAGAGGAAGCGAAGTGGCCGTTAGAGTGCATTAGACAACAGAATAGCTACTTGCTTCATGTACAAGGATTCTTCCTTCTATTTGGATCATGAGGCCGCAGGCAGTACAGGCTACCAAGCACAGTATGGCTTCGTAAGTAGAGTTTCTTCAACAAATTTGTTTTTGGAAATCTATGAAATTTCTGAAGCTGGAAGAATGTAGGCTCCTCTGTTCTTAACCTATTTTCATCATTTGCTAAACAGAAGTAAATTGTCTTTCCCTTGCTAACATAAGTAGCATGAGAAATAAGGTGTGGGTTCATTTTTCCGCGTAGTTTTCAAAATGGAAAATTCGCTTGCTACAGCAAACGTCATACGTCCTGGCACAGGACGGCATGTCCACAGCCTCCTTTCTTCTCCCTTTTCTGCTGCCTTCAATGGATGTACCACCAGTGTTAGTGTCAGCACTCTAAGCTCCAGCACAGCCTGTCTGTGAGGACAGATGAGTGCACTATTTTGGGCAGACTTCATGGCAGACTTCAAGTGCTGGTTTTTAGCCTCTGGGACAAGCAAATCCTCCCAAATCCCTGTAAATAATTCAGTATCACGCAGCACCAGATACCGACTCTGCTCACCTCGTTCTACTTCCTTGTTCAGTCTGCTCTTCACCATCAACCAGACTGACTCTTCATTTTCATAAGGGAAGGCTGAGGAGGGTGAAATACCATGAAGAAAGTCTACTCTTGAAACATCCTTTTCTATTTTTGAATTCCCTTGGTTAATAGTCAGGAGGCCGCCATTGATTTTTTCCAGGTTTTCCACACGAGATTTCAGGTTTCTCACTTCTTGTGCTGGAAGGTTAAAGTAAAATGTCAGGGAAGATGCTGCCACAGATGCACACCTGAAATACCTACTTCCAACAGCAGAGAGAAGGCAACACTGTGTCAGATAGCTGTGGCCACTGAGTTTTCCTGGTTTGTTCTTTGCCCTTTTTTTCCTAGCAGGGATATCTAGAGTTTAAATGACAACTTTGGAATCTATCAGTCTCTGAGAGCTCAGATCTCAGGAGTTTTCCTATCCTACTCACCCCAAGACCATATAACCCCCCATCAAAGGTTTATAACCCTATCCATTCCTTCTGTTCACTTGTAGTATCTTAGTGGAGGTCACCATCAAGCTGACTGTGCTCCATCTCAGCTCCCTGGCTTGATACCTCTGGCCTCTTTGCCAGCTTACACCCTCTGTCTTTCTATTCCATTCAACATTTTGTTCTTCAGTTATTTCTTACCCAGAGCAATGAGTCCAAAAAGCAATCCAAGAAGAAGCAACCAGGCCAGAAGTAAGCCCAGCAGCCATTTCCACCAGCTACAGCAGGAGCCACAGGGACACCAGGAGGGTGCCGATCCGATTGCACCCCCCGCATCACCATTTCGTATTTCTGGAAGAAGGAAAGGGCAGTCTCCTGGTCAATGAAGAGTTCCTTGACTTTCGAGTCAAAAATCTCTTAGAATAAGGACACCAAGGTCTGATCCATTATAGAAAGGATTATGAAGAAAAATCTTTACACCCTACTCTGCATACAGTCAATGTACTTCTAGTCCCTGTGGAAGCTGGGAACAGCATTCCCAATGGGAATTCCAAAAATGACAGCAATAGCCAGCATGGTCAGTTTGAGCCCTCTCCTCCCTATAAATCTGTCCCAGTAGCAGAGTGCAGCTGTACTGTCAGCTAACTGAATTTCTCCAGTAATAAAAAAATACCCCAACTGCCCACTCATCCACAATTAAATCAATGGTACCAATTTCTCTGGTGTGCACTCTACTTATTGCAGAGTAGCCTCCTGAACATTCCCTCCCTCTGATCTCATTGCACCGAGATCACTCATGTCACTCAAGAACAACTGCTTTTGTCTATATCGTGCTTTGGTGCTTCTGCCAAACAAAGTCTGAATTGCATCATTTACCTGCATAAGTTGCTTTGTCCCTTGTTGGCACGGATTTCAGTCCTCCTGTTTTAACAGCAGTAAAAGAGGTTTTAACAGTCTTTCTACGCATGATTAAACTTAGAGCACAGACTTGAAAGGGGAAGGTAGTAATGGAGGCAGAAGGAGAAAGTTCTATTGTATTTCCACAGGGACCAACTCTTACCATTTGCATCTGATTTAAGGCCAGTATCTGCAGCATAAGAGGAAGAAAATCCCTGCTTCTCTTTTTTCAAGGTGTCTTCTACAAAGGATCCTGAACAGGAACCAAATATAATCAAAAACATTACACTAGAAGTTCAACCAGGTCTATCTCCTTTGATTGGCAAAAGGCACATTTTTTAATTGGGCAGACCCAATAGCTCTACCTGTTTAAACCAGATCTAATATTTTGCTTTCAAAGCTTCTGAGCTTTGTGAAATATGCCAAGGCACAGTCTGGAGCTCCAAATGCAAAAGCTAGACTAAGATTGCAGCTGACATAGTTACAGGCTAAGTGCCTGGCAGAGCTTCTTGTTTGGCTTACAGAGGTTTGAGACAGGTGTAGTGTTCTGAACTCCGAATTCCCTCTATGGTCAGTCTTAATTTCTCTGCCCTTAGCATATCCACATGCCCCAAAGAAGAGACGCTACCTCCATTAAGCCCAGTGGTAGAGGCACTAAAGACTTTGCCACTGTCCTTTGTCATGATCAAGAGCTCCATCTCCTTCTTTGCTGGGGCATTCTCCTTCTCCAAGAGCAGGAACTTGCAGTCTTTGCGCAGAATGTCATCTCCATGGGAGTTTGAAATGGTTCCCCCTGGGATATCGGGAAAGAGTGGGAAAGAGGAGGAGATAAGTGTGGGCCTCTGAGTCATAACTACAAGCCACAACACTTTTGCTCATTAAAATAGGTAGTTCCATTGTGATTGGGGTTGCTGCTACTGTAAACACCCAGCAAGAGAAACACTGGTCACTGAAGCTAAGAGGAGAGCTGTGCGTGCGGCTAAATTTCTTTAGAGATGTGTATTTCACCAGCAGGGGTGCAACTGCTGCCAGAAATGGAGGGCATCTGGAATTCATTCACATATAGAAATTATTTGCTCAATGACCTCTTCACTTCTCAAACACACTTCCTACTGAATCATAGAAACTCAGTCCGAGAGAGACATTCAAGAGTCATCAGAGCCAGCACAGCCCATGATAAGGAGCATCTTTAGCAGACTTACTCCATTGAGCACATTTGTTTTCTTTTCAGAAAGGTACTGGTAGGCGACTTGGTTAGTGACGAGTTATGCTTCTGAGGAGCCAGGTGTTAGTGTCACTCGCCTGGCTGAATCTCTAACTGGTTTCTACCATGATAGGCCTGTACAAGGCCATACCTAAGGAACTGTGAATGACACACTCACCTGCTGAGGCAGACACACCAGCACTTGCCATGGTGTTGCTCTGGGAAGTGTTCTTTAGCCCATATGCTGCAAGGAAGAAATTTGAGAATGAAAGAGATGAAGGATAACAGGGTGCCTACAAACACCAACCTTGGGTTGCACACCATTTCAAAAATCTTTCCTCTTTCAGGGTACCTAGCATAGCTCACACAAGCAAGGGCTTCCCCAGCAAGCAAATCTCTAATGCTCACATAGGCACCGGGAGCTCTTCCTGCACATGCAAAGCAGAGGAAATGTTTCTCACTATCCTGTCATACTTCATGGCTCAACACAAGACAGTAATGAAGAAGCCTCTGTCAATATGAACTTTCTAGTCACTACAGAAAAGGTGGGAGAAGGCAGCACACATTGGTGACCCTCAGACTTTCTCTAGTTTTAAATTGTTGCTGACCTGCGGAGGCTGCAGTAGCATTCTGGGTCAGGGTTGAAGAACTTGGAGACAGGTTGTTTTGAACTCCAAACACTGCAAAGAAAAACATTGCAATGGGGATTATAACAGTCCTTTGGTGTAGGCGGTATTCTGGCTAAACACAAAACAAGCCCATTTATAATAATGACAACCTCTCCCAAGAAATTTTGCCAGCTAGCTAGAGGTATCCCAGGCCTAAGCATTTCTGTTCAAAGATTTTCCTTACAAAATGTTTTGGTTTTTCTTCTTCAATCATTTTGCTTTGTAAGTTATTGTTAGCCCAGGACAATAATGGTGGCCATTAACTGGTTTAGACTGACTAAGGGAAATTTAAGGAGAGAGATGAACACAGCATGTGTTAAAGTACTGCAGAGAGAAGCCAATGGCTTGGAAGGTGGCACTTTTGGTGCCAGAATCAGTGTGGCAACATTAGTGCAGTTTACAGACTGTTCTCATACACCCTGCTCTCTTTGCAGGCCCAGTCAGAGACCCTGCATGATGACATTCTGCTGTGTGCACATAGCGTGTGTGACTCTAAAAGGAAGATAAGTGGTTTAGTGCATCAAAGAGAGTCTTCCATTAGACATGAAGCAGGTGAAGCAAAGGGAAATTACAGGGAAAACTGATAGAGGAGCAGTGGGCTTATATGGATTAGGACACGGGAGTTTATCTTTTAAGACACTATGCTGAGATGTTCTAGGGAAGAAAGAGGATGGTCCAACAAGTGTCTTTCAAAAGACAGATTATTCACCTTGGAAAAGCTCTAGTTTTCCCTGTCTCCTAGACAAAAGTAGTCAGGAGCTAACACCAGCTATACAGAGCTGACTCAGAATAAACCCACCATAACTAAAGAATAAGTGGAGTGTGGCAGATAAGCTGCAGACACTGAGATGAGGAACAGAAGAGAAACAGCTATTATTTCACTGTACATGTCTGTTAGGACTGTGATGCCGTGAGAGTGTGAAGGGAAGAAGAGAAAAATCTGACCTGTAGAGGAAGTGCTCAGGCCTGTGTTCAGAGTATGACTGCTGGGAGACAGGTTATTTGGAACACCAAACACTGCAAAAAGAGGAAGTGAAATGTTATTATGTCTCTGGAATCAGAAATCCAGCACCTGAAGGTCAGTGGTACAGTCACAGAAATTCAGTCAGTCACTTGGAAATGCAGTTAGTGAAAATGCACAATAATTGTACAAAGGAAAAACCTTGAAAATTGTGACACCAAGCCACTTTTTTACTGAACTCACAAAAGGGAGAAAATCCTACATCTGCCAAGTTGCAACTATGAGACAGGGTAAGAAAGCAAAGCTTTTAATAGTGTGCTGTCATAAGGCTTCCTGTGGTTTTTCTCTGCAGCAGAGAAAGTCAGCATCCCTGGCAGCTAGAAGTGGCCCTTACAAGGTATAGGCACACTCAACACTTACTGATTACATTTTAGTGTATGAGGACTGAAGGGTTAGGGCCAGTCATTCTTACAATGGGCCCTGATAATCCAGCGTTAACTAGAGTCTAAAATAAGTTTTGATGAGGAATGTGAGTCTGACGGCATTGATAAAGCTACCATCAAAGCCTGGGGACAGATCAGGCAGTCAGGACAATAGATCCTCACAAAGATGGATTTTCAGATACAGCTACTGTAGAGACAGAGAGCACCAAATTACAGAAAACCAGAGAAAATTCAACCGTATCTCCTGCCATCTCGATTCTTCCATCATTTTAGTTCTTGTTGTGCAAAAACAAAGCACTGCTGTTAACCCAGTTTCAATATGGAGTTCTATCCTTCAGGCCTGGGCAGCCCAGGGAGCATACCTGATCCTGCAGAGTGAGACATAGCATTGATCAAGGAAGAGCTGTTGTGGTATCCACCAAGGGAAGACCCAGCGGGCAGAGTGGAGGACCACATGTACGAAGGGAGGGCAGGATTCAGTACGGTTGTATCATACGTCCCCGACACTACGAAAAACGCAAACAAACAGAAGTGTTTTCAATGAGACCAGCCTTGTGGCTTAGCTTGTGTTGAAGGTTTACATGGCAAACAACTTCATTTGCCTTAAATTTCAATCAGCCTTGTGGAGTCAACACAATGACTCCAGGTTAACATGGTGCAACTGATCTCAAATGCCAGCTAATTACAGCCACCCAAATTTAGCCAATGGAATAAAGATTGTCTTGATTGCATGATCATTTACAAAACACCTTGAAGAGATTTCATTGCTCGTAGATGCTATGATACCAGAATAAAGCACTTTGGTCTGCCATTCTGTTAACAAACAATCTTGGGCCATGAGATGTATGAGTTTCGCTTCTCACAGGAGGCTCTTATTGGTTCCCTAGCATATTGGACTAAAATTCTCAGATTCAGACAGGATTTGAGACATGCACAGGATACAAGGTATTGATTGTTCCCAGATGCTGGTTGAGGACAGTGAAGTAAATGTGAATATTACTGCCTCAAGCACTGCAGTGAGGTTTATAAATAATAGAAGCTGGTTATAGTATTTTAAGTATCACTTCTACTATTATCAGGTTCTAGTGATCTCTGAACCATGTGGTGTGGCCAATAAATCAAACACTGACCCAAATGTTGCCTTCAGTGTTATCTCCATCTTGTTTGGAGATAAGAGACCAAATCACTCTAAGACATGTTCACTTAGAGCTCTTGTCTCTGCCCTTCTTGTCTTCAGCACCTCTGTCTTGTCTTGTCTTCAGCACCTCTGAATTGGAGCTGGTGGCAGCAGGAACTGGTTTATTTTTATGGAAATCAGACAAGTCACTAGAAAGCTTCACAGGATTGCTCTTGCTAGGGCAACATCTGGACAATCCTCCAGCATTCTGACCCTTTTTCTGTACTGCCACAGTTGTCTGGGAGAGAGACCATGGATTCTTACTCAGATATTCTTAGCAACTAGGTATTTTTATGGCAAATGATGTTTGGAATGGCTCCAGCATTACTAACCATCCTCTGCCAAGTACCTGACTGAGAGCTCTCAGTAACCATCTTTGTCTCCACCACAGCCTTTTTCGGTATCGGGAGCGTACTTGATGGTGATCGAGTAGGGCTGCAGCTGGCTGATCGACTTCCTTTCAGCAGACGTTTCACATCATCCAACTCTGTCCCTGGCAGGAAAAATAAGTGTCCAGACTCACCCCAAAGCCCTTGTTTCATTGATCCGTAATCTTGCCCTGGCTAAACCACTCTGTGGCATTTACCTGTGACTGTCTATGAAGTTGTACTTTCCGGGGGTGCCATTTACTCAATAACAAAGTTTCAGGGACTCATTTCTGGGACTAAGTACAACTACATCTTTGCAAGACAACCACCTAACCTACGGCATGCTTCCTTTTTCAGAAAGGGGAGATGAATTAATACTCCTAACAGGAGGGGGAAAAAAAAAAAAAGACAGACACACTGTCATCATGAAGATTGGGTCCCAGAGACAGTGCGGACATACCCAGAGCCACAACACCTTCTATCTTACACCTGATCCCCCTGGAATAAAAGTCATGGCACTTACATCTGCCAGAGGGAGATGCACTCTGCAGTCGGACTCGTATTTCACTCTCTGGGAAGAGAAAAAGCAGATCATGAATATGGAGTGAGATGCATTTGTGCCCTGGGCTAGGAATGAATCTTTAGGCTGAAATGAATCCCTTCCTTCTTGCTGTTTATGAGGCACCTTGCTAGCATGCTGCGTGATCTGAGAAGCACTCATGGCCCCTGTGAATTGGTTGTAAATTGGTTTGGGTGACTTTTTATTTTGGGGTCACATTTTGCTACTTTTAATTCCAGAGAGCTACACTTTACTTATTAAGGGCCTCTGTTGAAGTCAATAGCATAGTTACTGCCAGATATATAGAGGGTCTAATTATGCAGTCCTTAATCACACTGGTATTCCCACTCATCATAATTATTGTCCTTCTGAACAAAAACCTAGAGAGCCATAAGAAGCTTACTAAATATAAAAATGCCCTACTACCTCTTGGGTAAAATTCACACTGTCATCTCTACAATGGGCTGTAAGATTTAGTCTTTTACAGGCTGCTGACTTCTCTTTTAGCTCACTGAATATAATCAGGCCAGTTTTAAGCCAACGTTCTTACAAGGTATTAGTTTTTATTACTGACTTTTCCTGTCCAGCACAAGAGACTATAGAGTTATTGTGACTCGGTTAGGGCGAGCCTTTAAGCTTGCTACCCGCAAGAAAACTGGCCAGCCAGAACATGTGATACACGCTCCTCAACATGAAATCTGACAGTGCATGCACTATAAAAGAAACACTAGCTTTGGCATTCATGTGAAGAAGCTGATGGATTGGAATTATTTTCTGAAGTAATATGAGAAACTGGAGCTGATTCTCTGGTGTCTGTTTTATTACATATGGCCTAGTTCTGTTGGGAGCTCAGGTATGTAGCGTGCTAGAGGAGACTGTGAAGATCTGAGGTAATTGGTAACTGTAACACTCTCCAGGAGGAGTGTGCAAGAGCACACTTTGATTTATATCCATTGCTAAAATTAACTTGGATAAAGTGACATTATGGTTTCCTCTTCAAGCAGCACCTCATCCTGGTAGTAAAGAGATGGTGAGGAAATGATGAATTTGCTGTGGTCTGTTTAGCCAGCTCACTGTAAATCTCTGCATTGTTTAAATCATTCATCTCTTCTCAAAATTTATGAACAGCATTGTGGAAAGCAGGATTATATTGCTTTGTAAGAGTGCCATTCATAAATTTTGAGAAGAGATGAATTATGTCAGAGGCAGGTCACAGATCATGGATGGATTGAATTTATGGCAGTGAACAGACAAGGTGGAAGACAATGTCCTATGCCCCTAGATGTCCAGGTCGCCAAGTAGATCTTCCTTGCTGACACAGTCCAAAACATGACCTTCATTAGGGTCTATTTTTACATACATCCTGTTTAAGCAACTGCTTACAGACAAATGGTTCACATCTGCCATGGTGTAAATCCACGCACCTCATCTGACTGCTCTGCACTGGTGGATTTTAGCTAAGGAATGGGTTCATTTAACACATTCTGAATTTTAACACCCTGTTTTCGAAGAAAACAAAGAAGGCTTCTAAAAGAATTGTATCACTCACCTCGACTTTGGCTTCTCCCTCTCGTAGAGGCAGATGCTGTGAACAGCAAGGAAAGAAAAGCAGTATTAGGCTTTACTGCCTGTCACGTCTCTGAAAATGAACACATGGATCTTGCTCAGAGTGCTCAGATTCAGAGAGTAACCTTCTTCACTTGGGGGACAGCTGGGGAAATTGAACATTTTGTGTTTTTACCGGGCTCTTAAAGGTATCTTAAAGAATAAGCACCTTTAGCATTTCTGGACCAGAATCTGCTGACTCTTTCTGTACACACAAGTGTTGTTCATAGATGGTGATCTCCCACTTCAACAGCCAAAAGGAAGCTAGTAGGCCTGTTTGCCCCACCAACCAAGGTGGGACACTGTGAAACCCTGCCTCCTCTCTAAGCCAGAAAGCCGGCCTGATCATATTGTTTCACTACCTGCACTGAGTAAAATCCGCAGCTCAGAGCTCAGACAGGGTAGGCTCATACCTGCTGACAATGTTTAGTGTAAATACATCACTTGACAGACAATTCATCTTCCTACATAAGTGTGTTGAAGCCTAGAGAAGAGCTACTGGAAAAGTATATCCAGCAATGGCTAAAGAGCTCAAGAGTCTGGGCTTTCTTGCTTGGAGCTGTTCTCCCAGCTAGGTGGTAGTGGTAGGGGCAGGAAGTGTTAAAAAGCATCCCATGTCTATGCTCTCCTGTTCATGTCCTACGCCATATGGGGAACATCACAAAAGCAGTTGAGGGTAGCAGATATACAGTATGCATCCTCTGATTGATTATGCATCAGCTGTTAATGTAAATCCCAAGTAACCCCTCCAAAACCATGGAGCTCCACTGGCTGCCCAATACAGAGGCAGAATAGGTACCAACTCACATGACTTTGCCACAATATTCAGAGGAACAGCTCTAAAAAGAACATACCAAACTCTTTTCTGGGAAACTCAGGAGAAGAGTTGGCACTGGAGCTCCCTGCAAAGAACAGAAAGGTGTTCATTAATATTTTGCACAAGATCAGTAAATGCCTTCAAAACATGTCTTGCTGGCAACTGTCTAATCCCAGCGGGTAACAAACTTTTTCATTTAAAAAAAAAGAGCTATTCAGGATGACATGAAAGAGCTGCTAATGTCTTTCAAGAAAAATACACAACCCCTTTTAGGAATGAGCATTACTATAAACAGGACTTAATCATTAAAATATGTCCCTGATGGCTTGTTTCCTTGCAAAACCACAATGAGATTCTTGTGCTGTTTGGGACAATCCTGCATTAATGTGACCTTAGAGTACACTACACATTGCCTTCTTTCGATGGCATGTTCTGGGATACCTTCATATGCTGCATGGCGGCTGACATAGGTTTTTCTTTCAAATGCTGAGCCAGGTGATTTGGTAAGAGTAGAGCTGGGAGACTGGGTTTGTCTGTAGCCAGAGGATGATGATGATGAATTCAATCTACCACTTCCACCTATAGGTAAAACAAAATGCCCTCAGCAAATTGAAGATACGCCCTGGATGTACACCTTGGATTCCCTAGGTGCTTTACATTACTGTCTCCGAGCTGGACAAATTTGCATTGGTGTCTCACAACTACAGATGGGCAAGAACTAAATTTCATGATATATATGACAACAGGTTTTGGCCAAGGGGGACGAATAAGTCATCTCCCCTGAACGGGAATAAATTCAGCTCTGGATGGTGCTGGGTGTTGGTTTGGACACAGATCCATCTGTAAAATCAGGTGTTATATGACACAGGCCACAAAAAACTGAGAGATTATTAAGACAAACTCAAAGTGTTGAAGGACACAGTTCATGAGATAAGGGAAAGCAGAGATGAGTGCCCTTTCAAAGCAGCTGTCCACGCTCACATTCAGTCAAGCCTTAGTCAGACCATTTTCTGGAGAAGTGACTGAGCCCAAGGCAGCCTGGAGGTGATTAGCGGCCGTTACGTTTAAGCAGAGGAAAGAATTTCCTCCTAATTCACATCAGTGCTATGGAGAAAGAACTGAGCAGCCATAACTAATGTGTTCCTACTCTTGTATGAAATTTACTGCTGGAGTATGATCAGAGTGTAGCAAAATGGGAGTCCTGTGATAGTATGCAATACATCCACGTGGGTCAGAAGGATCAGGCTGGACACTGTTTACCTATCCCTGCAAAAAGAGCGTGCCTTTGTGATCTCAACAGTGTTTTATTGCCAAATTTCCCCTCTACGAGGACCTGTTTTGTTCTGTAACTTTTCCACTTAATTCAACAGAAAGAACTACTCTGACAAGCAGGCCTCGGTTAGAGGCATTCAGCAAGCAGTGGGAAAGCAGAGATTAGAAAATGCTCTGTGAAACTTTAGAGATAATGAGTTCTTGAAGTTCAGATTCTTTTCTCTTCCTCCACACACGAGGAAGATGTCAATTCTGCACAGTCTGAATTTGCAGGGCTGCACTCAGTTCTCAGACTGGTGCCAGTCCAGACAATTAGACTGATATCTTCACTGGAGTTCCTTCAAACCAGCCCTGAGGCAAAGCGATTCCACACTGCGGCCTTTAATTGCTGCGGAGGTGCCTGTCAGATCTAATGGGTATGGCTAATTCTCCTGTTGAGCTTCCAAATTGCACTTCATTCCCTTTGGTTTGTCAGCTCTTTTGGAGCATGGAGAATGTTTTCTACAAGGCTAGTTACAAAGTTTGTCCCCCTGGGGACAGAGACAGGGGTGTGCCAGAAACCTGGCTAGGCAGCTTACTCTTCAGAAACCTTTGCTATGTCAATCTAACAGCTGGGAGGAATGCTGCTAGAGAAGAACCCTGGGTTTATGGTGCAGACAGCACATAGGGATTTGGCACATCCAGAAAATCTGGCAGACTGTTCAAAGGGCTACAGCCATGGACATGCACACACAAGAAAATATTTTCTAGGAAATTCTTTAATAATATTCTATCCTCAGCAAGATGAATGAAAAGCTTAATGAAAACGGTCTTTTAAACAAAAATGATTAGAAGATTGTGATTTGGGAATCCTGAAAGAAGGTCAATTTGGTTTCTGAATGACTTCTTAACGACAGTGGGAATAGCAATTTTTTTTGTTGTTGTCCTCCTAAAATCAAGTTTTCCCTGTGGAAAATGGGAATTTTGCCATTTACTCACCCATCCTCACACCCGTTAGGAATACCTTTGCTCTGAATATTTGCCACTTCTACTATCATAAATTCTGTTTTCCTTATTTCTGTTTCATCCTCCTTCCCTGCCCTGAATCTCTCCTCAAACTACTTCTGCTGCCTTTGCTCTCTGTTTTCTCACTGTGTGATGTCTTCACTCCTTACTTGAAGTCACATAGCTGCTGCCATGGGTGTAAGACCTCTTTTCCACTCCGCTCCCTCCAGTGTGGGATGACGTTTTGAGCCCACTGCTGTTCCCTCCTTCTGGAAAAGATGAGCACAAAATGAGACATTCCCTCAGGGTAAAGGACGAGAAAAGCAAGGACATTGCGAGACTGTCCTCACACGCAAATACTGCTTCACGTCTGGCAAGATAACAGAACTATAGAGAAGTGTCTTGCCAGAGCAAATAAGCATTCACATTGCAGACCCAGCAGGTTTGTATTCAAATTTTGCTCCATGCATGGACTGAACGATACTCTCGTTAACCCTCATCATAAGTGAAACAGTGCAATTCCTTTTTGATCCAGTTGCAGCAAGCTAATTAAGAATACAGTGATATAAAGAGCAAGGAGCATTCTTCCCTGCTTGGTACCTGTACTTCCTTACAGAAGTAGAAAGCACCCGGGACATTAGATTACCCAAAAAGATTCACTCACTGCTGTCAGCTGGGTATGATGACAGGGGAACCCACTGCAGCCCCAGTAGCTGAGGCTGCAGACCCTTCACTTTTGACCTTTGTTCCCAAGAGACAGTCACCACTGAAGATCCTATACCTGGGCTTAATCCCTTGGAGAGTCTGGTCTACTGATCTTAGTGGACTGTACATCTTTGTTTCTGAGAATACCCAGACAGGTCCCCACATACTGCTCCTCCTCTCCACTAACAAGTATTTTGGGAGAAGCATTTCTGAAATTAGCTTCTCTTTGGGTGCAAGGCTTTCTGCACGAAGAACTGCTGCACCCAGGGATTTATGGAAATAATGCAGTCAGACAGCATGGAGGGGCACAGAACACTGAGCAGGAGTAATGTAATGAGTGACAATTACTTACTGGGTGGTAAGGACGTCAGTCTTGTGGTTACAGTCTCCATAATAACTGAGAAAAGAAAAGGTTGAAGAAGTGATGGCATTTTAATATAGCCAAACAAGATCCATGTTCTACTGAATTTCCATGGAATAGTGTGATTCATTCAGAGAAGATCGACTCATTTAAAGAAAAGTCCCTTAGGACTGCACTGGCCGGGGGCTGCAGTCTCATCAGCTCACAATGCTGTGCATTTGTTTGCATGCCTTTCTAACTCTACAGTAACTAAGAACATCACTAGCATGAAAGACTTTTCTTCTTTAAAAGATCCCTGTAAAACATGGAAGTATCATTATTTCTGGGAACTTACGAACCACATGCATTGCTGTAATAGCAAAGCCTGTGGTCAGACCCCTAACTAGCTTCCTACTAGGCTACTTCCCATAATGTCACAGCCAGGAAAGATATCTAAAGAATATTTTCTAGGCCATGCAGGGCATTGACATCAGAGGTAAGAGGAAAATCCAAATGTCTGCACTATTGGCTAAAAGTGTTACCACAGGGCAACCATCTGTGGATTAAGCAACGATCTTGGCCCGTTCTATACCTTATTCTGACTTCAACAGGTGCAGAATTTAGTTCTGGACCCCTGGTCATCATTCAATCCCTTACAAAACTAGGCATCTGTGTCTGAAATTTTTGGTGTGTGACAAAAAAAAAAATAAAATTCTCCTTACGTCTTTCAGTAACTTCTGATCCATCTTGCCTCGTTTTCTTTGTTACGGAATCCATACCATTGCCACCTGCAAGGAAAGCAGAGAGACTGTACTCAGAGCTCTGAATAGCAGACGACAACAGCTCCTCACAAGCCCCACAGGGAGTTTACAGTGCCTTTCCAGAGCCAGTACCACTTGCCTACAAAACTGGATACTGTACAATGCAGCAGAGCTGAAACAGTCAGAAGGATGGTAAAGTCAACAAGTGAGATAGGGGCTACTGAAGTAAATCCACTCAGTGGTGGAAAAGTTTAGACCTCGATTTATATCAAGACTTTGTGGCAGTACACTACGGTCTCCAGCTCTGTACCTATAAAGGCTTGATCAAGACCACAGGATGCAAACACCACTCCCACACATCTGCTCTGGGCAGGACTCACCAGTGTAGGATTAGAAACGCAGGCAGTTGGAGGAGTAAGCTACCTGCCCCATGCCAGTACTGCCAGAAAAATTTCAGCAGAGACATTGTTGCACTGTTGACAGTAATACTGGACATTCTCAGGGTACCTTGATGCTAAAGCCACAGCACGGACTGTAGGGAAGCAGAGAAAACACTGGAGGTACATTTAAAGTAGCTATTTTCAGAAGCAACGACCTTCAGGTAGGAAGTACTTTATCTTGCTTTACAGCCAGAGCAGAGATGGTTTGGAAGCCCCACCTGGGGCTTTGGAATATGGTCTAATTTAATGCCAGCTCAGGTCAGCCTACACAGTATTGGAATCATTGTGACTGGAGTGTATATTCTGCTTCATGACTTGGATCCTTCTCTAGGCAAAATTACAGTCTCTTGCAGAGTGGTATGACTGTCTGCCAAGGCAGGAACACCACAAAGAAGCATTGTGATTGTGGGAAAGAAACATCGCCTAGAAGAGAATAAAATGTTATCTTGCGCAGTCACAAACAATGAGAAGAAAGAGATTTTAATTGATGCACAAGGTGATAATGGGCCAAAACTCTTCACTGCATTTGAAGATTCTACCTCAAAATCAAAGGCCAGGCTGTACCAAAAACTACATGCTTAACACTTTGGGCAAAATTCCTTCCAAGTTTTAGAGCCCAGCTTGAGGCAGAACCCAAGACAGTGTCCTCCAGTTCAGCTACCGTTTGAGTTTGACTCCCTTGATTCCATTTACCTCTCTGCAAAGTGCCTACCAAGTAGCCCCCTTGATGTTACGCTCGTATCGCCCGTGCATAAATAATGACACAAGGCAGGATGCAGCAGACAATCTGCTGGAATACCTGAAGTTCAGATTCAGTTCTGCCTTTGAGCAGCTCTCGCTATTCCCAGAGCTGGACAGAAACAATTTGAGTGTAGAAGGCACACTATCAGTCAAGCCACTTTAGCCTCCTATCAAAGACTCAGCTGAATTTTGCGGACAACAAACACCCACGGTGCCCACAGCCCTCGCTCTCTGCACCTCAGACTCTGAGCTTGGCTAAACTGCCCCGGAAATGGGGCCCCTGAGGCCACATCCAAGTCCTTACACAACTGTGGCGGCATCCTTACAGCGCTGGCTAACACTGAGGATTTCAAGGGATTATCCAGGGTGTTGGTTCCAAGGCATAGGCAAGACCGGAGCTATATGCATTAGGAGAGTTTCTCCTCCAGCAAGGAGGACAGTCCCCTGCAGTGGAAGGGTTCCTGGTCACTCACTCCAAGGAGAAGGAATATCTCTGCTACTCTTCCTTACTGCATCAACAGTGGAAGTATCTTTCCAGCTTCCCTGAAAACATATACTGGAAACTGTTGTCTAGATGTCAGCACTGTTGGCTTTGCCAGAGTTTTTGTCAGGAAACACAACTTTGTACTCGGAAACTGTTCTCCTACTGCTACTGCTTTGTAGCTTCAGAACTTCACTTTCTTTCTGCTCTTGGGAAGCAGCACTGGTTATGGATGTTGGAAGAGGTCAGTAGAACCACGGAGCGAATGCATCTCCCGCATCCCTGCCTTCCCTTGAGAAAGGGGAATATCTTGCTCTGGTACCAATCCAAAAAAAATCCAAACCCAAACGCAAGATGTTAAACCACATCTTTGGAGCAACACATGCCACAGCCCAGCCCCAGTATGTGGTACACTGTGATCTATGTTGCACACGTGTTTGCCACATGAATGCAAAAGTCAGCCTGGGTTCCAGTGGCTAACTGAGCTGGATGCACATTACCTGCAACGACTGACTCAGGATTCACAAAGCCATTGCTGTGGGCTATGTTTGTGGCAAAGCAATAGCACTCTTGAATCCAAGAAGACACCTGCAATCATCTCTGAGTAACAAGCTGGAACTTGTGAAGAGGGATCGCTCTCAAAGAGTGCAGGCAGCATAAGACAGCAACCCTATGGCCACTCGAACATCAGCTCGGATGTTGTAGTGAGCTTTGGCACCCACAGAAACAGGGAACTCTCAGACCTTAGCGGCACTACGGGCCAGGAGAGGTCTAGCACTGCCACACTTGGGCACACAGTTTCCTCTGAATACTGCACTGAAAAGCAGGATAGCGACAGCTGCCCAGTTGTACAAGGCATGCTTAGAGCTGTGCCTTCTCCACACGCCTGACACTGCAGGGTGCGTGCCTCCTGCAGACCTGCTCCCACTGACTGCACACTGGTGAGGACACTAAGCCAACCTGAGATGGGACATTCAAACCCCTCTTATTATTTTAGTATTAGGTATCACGTGCAATGTTAATGGAGTTTACTATAGAATTTTTTTTGAAAGGGGGAGGAATGGTCACAAAGACATTTTAAAGCAGGCAAGTTTCAGATGCTTTTATTCCTCCACAATGTGCTTCCGGTGTTATGTCAGCATGCTGGGACACCCTCACGGCACATACTTTCAGCTCTCTCCTCCCTCCATTAATAAGGCTCCTGCAGTGAGACACTCCATTAGGAGAAAGAGGGACCAGCAGGTGCTGAGATTAAAAATATTTAATGTCAGTGTAACTCTTTGATCATGAATACTCCGAGACTCAGTAGATGCCTCCAAATCATGACACTGACTATGTCAAAAGCAAATGCCATGTCTTTCATCACATCAAATGTCTCTTAGGGTGCCCCTTCCTCTTAATCAAGCCTTTCAGGTGCCACTGTCCTGGGACTAATAGAAATGATTAAAAAATGTCCCCTTTTCTCTCTTTTACCCCACACTATAGGAATCTGACTCTCTCATTCTGCTTTAAAAGCTGTTCCTTTTCAGCTATTCTATCAAAACCAACAGTCAGACTCAAATCGGCCAAATCATGCCTCCAAATCTGCTCATTTTATAGACTCACTGAAACTATGCTCATGCCAGGGAAACAGATTAGATGCCCAAACCAAGTTGGATGTGCTTTATGAACCCAATTCTGCTCTGCCCACAACCTATCCTGGCTTCTTTGACACCAATATGTACTCATTTCCCAGGGCACAAGCAGGAGCACTGTCCACACTTCACTCTGCACTGCCTGGTGCCTTCCTTTCAAAACTGTGCCTTCACTATCCCTACTTAACTGTGCCACCCAAAGAGAAATGGGCAAAACGAAGGCCATTCTGACCTGCACAAGCTTTTCACCTCTTGCACAGAAAGGGAGATAAACGATCTGATACTATTTTAAAAAAATGTTTGCAGAAGAGAAAAGTGCTGCTGTCACTATTTCACAGGTGAAGAAACTAGCCACAGAAGGACAAGTAACTTCCGCAGAGTCACTTTACAAATCAGTCCAAAGGCAGGAAAAGAAGACAGGCCTTTTATCTTACGCCACTATGTTCAAATTGCTAGACTTGCTGCAGAAAGGATTCAAACGGATTCTCAAAGCAGGCTTTTATGCCTTATTGTGACAGAGCTTCAAAAACCCCTTACAGTGCCTCCTAATCTTCTATGACAAAAACGTGGCCCAAAGTCCATAATCAATGAGTCACTGCTCACAAATAAACCCTCCTGTCTGAGATAAAGCAAAGCTTGACTATAGCAACACAGACTTTATCCCAGAGCCGGTTCCAGCATTCTCAGGACTAGAGATCAAATCCTTAATGTTACACCCTGCAACCACCATCTGAAGCTCCAATTTACAATCATTATTCCCCCAGCACGTTTCAGATTTTCTCAGTTTTAAAACAGTCAACAGATGATCTGCATTTCACCATGCTGGTACCCTTATGGAACAGAGAACATTCAGCTAAACTTTATCCATTGGCACAGTAGTTTCACAAAATGCATTAAAAATGTACCCAAAGCTTGGCTTCACATTTCTTATCTTCCAGCTGGAATACTCCTTTCACTTGATACTCATTTTAAAAGAGCTATATTCACTCACAAACACAAAACCAAAACAACCCAGCTCTCATGCAATCTTATTTTCATATTGTATTCCCCACAGAAAAATGTTACACCTTCCTATTTTGTCTGAGAATATAACCTTCTCTTCAAGGAATCTAGAACAGAGAAAATAAAGGATACTTTTTTTCTTCTTCTTTTTTTTTTTTTTTTTTTAGTAATGTAACTTACCTGGAGTGCTTTGGTTACTGAACTGAAAATCGGTTTCCTTCTCAACTGTTTCCTTCCTACCAAAATTCGCCACCTACACTTTATATCATGTCCTTCCAAAGGTGTGTGGAATCTGAGTGATCATCCAAAAATGTTCACCTCTTCTTTATTTAACCTGTTTGATTCTTGCCCTTCTTCTTTTCTATTCCCGTGCTCTTAAACAAGTCTCAACAAAGGCGTGTCCTGGTTTCCTGCCTCACCCTACCCTTCCAATTATCTGACACTCACTGGAAAAAAAAGATCTGCCTCCAGGAATCAAACTTTATTGAAAGAAAAAAAAAAAAAATGCTCCTGCCTATTTGCTCAGGTAGATTAACTATTTAAATCCCAGGCAGACAAAAGCGTGAAGGATTTTGTCATGGAAAATGAACTGTTATAGCGGCACTTACTGACACATGATCTGAGACCTGTTTTGGCATTTTCTTACAGGAAGTCACCCAGCACCTGTTGATGTCTCTGCAAAGCTGGCTGCAAGCTAAGCATGTTTTGGGGCTTGCAATACAAGGGGCTAAACTCTCAGCTCGTATAAACTGGCTCAAAATCGCTCAAGTCAGTGGTCTGAACACCATAGATATTTATGCTTTATTCAGAAGGCAGCACTATTTATTAATCTATAAAAATACACCCAACTGAGAAGGCAAAAAAAATTCTTCCTTGTATACCACTTACAGACTTCTCAGTGAATAGAAACTGGAGCAGAAGACCAGCCATCGTGGGTCAAAGCAAAACCCCATCTGGCTCACAACCCTGTCTTTCACCATGGCCCATTTTAACAGCCCTGAGAAGACTATGTGAACAGGACAAGCATATGCAGATATTTTCCTGGTGTGCACTGGAGACTTCCTAAGTCAAAAGCAGCAGCACTGCAATCGTTCCTTGATGGATATTTTTCATTAATTTGGCCAATTAGTTTTTGAATCTGTACATTTTAGTACACAGAGTGTCCTACAGCAAAGATTTTTACAGCTCAACTGTCTCTTGCGTAAAGACTTTTCCTCCTACCGAACATGACAGTGCATTTGGTGCCCTACGCTTCTTTAAAAGAATCAGAGCTCACCTTGGCTTCTCTCACCCTACACAGATTTTGACAGATTCATACCACTGAATGGAAAATAACTTGATCCTTCATGTGTATTTCTGCACAGGCCTTTCAAGGGATTGTAGCCATGTACTGTCAAGATTGCGCTAAGTTCTGTACTGGAAATTTCCAAAGGTGTGCAGGGGCCTGGCTGCTATACAGCACCATACTGCCAATCCAAATGTCCCACGCTTGTCAATGAGGATCAACACTTCTTAAGAATTCATCAACGCATCTCCTAAATCCCAGAATTTGTAGTTATATTTTAGTCAGACAGATAAAGTATAGTTTCCCCCCTGCATGGAGGAAACATCCATGACTCTGCCTTCTGAACACTAATCAAAGGATATTTACTTGTCTAAACAAGCTGCATGTGGCAATTAAGTCATTAAGAGGTGTAAGGCTCAGCCTGGGATCTGGCCAAACTGCACTTGGCTTAAGCCTTGACCTAAAGGATAGAAGCGGCTTTAGCTTTTTGAACACACTCTTTGAACACGACACATTGCTGTCCCTCTTCTTATCAATTGCACTTTGGACCTCATTTTAGGTCTGCTTCCAGCACAATCCACCCACAGCTGTGTGCTTCAGACATCGCCTGGCTGCAGACAGACAGAATTTGTTCAAGACAGCACTGAATGCACTGGGCTATTCTAGCTCTGTAAGATCCACCAGTATGAGGGAGACTCACTGGAATGACACGCAGACTTCACTGAAGCAAGGTATGGAACCTCACATTTTCAGATTATGTCCTTGGGACTGGAGGAATTTTCTCCCTCCCTAACTTTTGTCTACCAGCTTTCTTAATATACATATAAAAAATGTAGCCATCACAATTTTGATAAAGCAAGAAAATGACAGTATTTTAAACCCTGCAATGTCATCAGTGACAAAGACACTAGTTTACTCTTTCTCAAGAACAAACTGTTTATGGAGCATCTCTTAATGAGCCATTTCGTATCAGAAAGAAGTGTGGGGGGGCATGATATAGAGGTGCCTTAAAATCAAACTGAAAATAAATCACATCTTGAAAACCACTGAATTCTAAATTTAAAAGACAAAATTTCGGAGAAGAAGAAGTTGAGGATGCTGCCTGATGAAACACACTGATGAGTTCACTCAGGTTCCCAATGGGCAAGTGTCAACATCAAGGACATAATTTAGAGAGGTCCTGCTTGATTTTGCTCATAGAAGGTGAAGTCTCTAGAGACGGAATCACAGCGCTGCCAGGTGTATCTGGGAATGTTCTACCAGACGCAGAGTTTACTGCTTTCCCTGCCCCCACAGGAGCACAAGAAGCAGCTCCACAGACTTTGAGCTTCCAATCGATGCCTCAGTTTGTCAGCTATAGAGATCAAATCACAGTTGAAGACAGCACCATTTTCTCTGCTGAAAGATGCCGCAGAAGTTCACAGCGGCTGATGTTGGCACTGAAAAAGTTGAGAAGATGAGGCAGAACTCTCACTGCACATTCACCGCACCTGGAAGAGGGGCTCTGCTACAGCACATCTGAATCACTTCTCACTCTGCAAGGGGAGCACAAAGATAAAGAATCTCAAAGCTGAACCAGCTCGTTTTGTCATGGCCATCCTCTAGTAGCGTAAGGCGTGTTCATGGTTTAGAAACAGCCAAGTGATGATAACTTGTTATCTTTAACTTCAAAGGGAGCTGTGGAGCACAGAATAAGGTGTATATTGGTCTGATAATCCTGTCTCCACTCACACATATATCACATGGCAAGTGAATCAGCCAAGGAGCTGATTGGAATAGTGCAGGTCCACACAAGGACGGTTCACGCAGGGAAGAAGAAACCACACCTAGTTCTGGGTAGCAACTGCAGATCCCTCTCTGCCTTGGTTTCACACAACGGAGCCGGGCAGCTACCGAACCAACCAGAGCCTCCTGAGTCACTCTCTTTACTCAGTGCCCTGAGTCCAAGGCTTGCACATCACTTGGGCAACTCACTATGAGTAACCTCAGGCATGAATAAAAGCCTTGTGGGGAACTGATCATTACTTTTGGGGTGCCAGGAGGTGAGTAATGTCAGAATGCAAAATAACATTGCTAACTTTATCTCCTAGGTCTCAAGAGACTTCAGTGATCAAGAGAAGATATCTGGGCTGTTGGTACTCAGTATTATAAAAGCTGTACAGCTAAGGACTGCCTTTCCTCTCTCCTTCTGGCTTTATATAGCATTCCACACAAGGGGAGGCTTGCCACAGCTTCTAAGGCTTATCACAGCGCAAATAATAAATAGCAATAATTATAATAAAGCTATATATGCATATGGACCATTAAAAAACACAACTGCAGGACAAACTGAATTGTACTGGTCCTGAGAGGAGAGCCTGGGCTGTTCTGGCGGGGGCAGAGACTGGGAAGAGGTGGCTGAAGACTCGGGCTCGGTGCTTTTACTGGTACCATATAGACAAGACTCTTCAGTAGCTGTAGACAGCTGTCTGCCTCTGCTCAGAGGGGAGTCTGTAAAGACACTAGGGCCCTGATGCTGCCTTGGTGCTCTGCGATACATCTGCCCAATAGTCACTAGCAAGCAGGCCAATCCAAGGGCTGAGGATGAACATGGACATTGTATTGTGCGTCTGGAACCGCTCCTGATACTGTAAGCTTTGGCCACCAAGAGATCCAAACAAAACACACCTGTGACTTCCAGTCTCCCCGTCCTCCATGTAGCTTTTTATGCGCACTGATGCTCCGGCACATTTGACATTCTGGTAGAGGTGAGGCTGTACAGCAGGAGGTGGCTGGCAGCGCCAGGAGTTATCAGCCACGTCAGGCTCGTCTCTAATGGCATCAAGGCCGGGGTGTTAACAGACCTGTTTGCACTAGTGACCTGCTGTCATCTCTCCCTCTCTCCCCCATCCTGCCCACACAGGAGTTAGGGAGCTACCCCAGCTGTCCAGCAAACTGCAGCATCTGCCAGAGATATACAGCTGTGAAGCAGACAGTCCTGATCATTGCCACTCCGAGGGGTATCACTGTGAGTTTAAGCAAAGTATCCGTAAGACTCTTCTCCTTCCCGGCGCTGACATGATGAATAAACCCTTTCACTGTCCTCTAGGTAAGAGTTGCCTGCAACATATGCTGCATACAGCAGCAGAGCTATAAACTGGACTGAAGCGCTTGTTTGATGTCACTAGTTATTTACCATCAGCCCACTGCCCAGACTCCTTGGTCAAACACGATGGAAACTACTCCTTGAGTACTTTATTTAAGAGACTACAAAGTTCAATTCACATGATCAAATGATTTTCTACCCCCTAGCTTTCAGAAAATTACTGTTTGCAAGCCCATCTGTGAACCCTTAAAACAGTTTAAGCACCAGTGTCTTTTAGACAAAGAAAATATGCACCAGAAAATGCATTATTTGCTGACTTCACCCACCAAATGTTTCAGTCAGCCAGGCAGCAAAGGGACACAACCAACACCAGATGACCTGGCTGCGGTGCTGCTAATACAAATAACGGAGAAAAGTCAAAGCAAACTGTTTACAAAGAACTGGCAGCATGCGAAAAGAAACCCAAAACCCAAAAGCCTTTCTGGAAGCCCCAGAGAAAACAAGATCTGATTTGTGAATTGCTCAACAGTCATTCCCATGGTCAAAATTCCAAGCAATTAGTATTTCAAACAAACAATTCAACCAGTTGTACCTGCTGCCAGTCCAAAGCCCGAAAATTCAAGCACCATTACAAAAAGTAACAGGGGTAGAACTGCAGTGCAACAGCACATGCAAAACAAAATCTGGGACAACACTTATCTCGGAGATCTGCCTCAGAATATTGTGAGTGTGGCAAACAAGCCTGATTTCTGTCTGCCATCTTGACAGAAAACTCAAAACACACATTGCCAAAAAAATCCTGATGGAAAATCTCTGCCGGGCTCAACTACAGTTTGCAGCAACCCACCTACTACACAGAGAGAGGGATTCTCATTGCTCTCCCCTTCTTCAGCTCTACACGTTCCTGCCCTGCAAGTCCTCGACCCTGCTAAGTTTCAAAGGATCATTTTTGGATCTCACAGCCCAGAGAAGAGTTTTAGGAAAAACAATGCCACTGATGCTCTGTCACTCAAGCGAGTTAGTACACACTGCAAGAACAGCTCCTGAAAGCACCTGGGCACAGAATATGAAATTAAACACAAGATTGTGCGTAAAGTCCACAGCTCATACCCAGCCCAAGGAACTCGGCCAACCCCGGAACTGGGGATCACTGCAGGGGCAGTAAGTGAAGAAAGCGCTAGAACTGTTGTTGCGGGGACAGCTGAACTGCAACTGAGCCTATACTGGTTGTGGTACATCTTCTGCATCCCGCCCTCAAGCTCTCTAGTCATATCTATACTGTCAAGATCTAACTTTGCTTCCCTACTAGACTCCTTCATTATTCACATAGTTTAGACACAAGGTTATGCTTCAGAGAGCATTATCCTGAGCTCCAGAGTGGCTTGGGGGCAGGCCCGGAGCATAAGCTGCAGCCAGCACTCCTTTGCTCACACAGTCCAGCCTGATCTAGCATGCACAGGTAAATAGAAGCAGGTGTTGCTGGTTTTCACATATCCCAACAGGCCTAGCAGCCCTGGTTTTCTAACTGATACGCAAGGGATTTGGCAGTGCATCTTCTCCAGAACCTGCCTTGTCCTGAATGACATACTGACACAATGGACTAAAACTACTGGTTTCCTACACCAAGACAACACCAAGCACATGGAGTGAAAGCCAATGACTTAAAGGATACACAGCAGGTTTTCACTCACTCTCAAGGAGGTGCTTGCTGTGTACCTAGACTCTCTACAGCCTGGCCAGATGCAAAAGAAAAAGGGAGATTCCTGAGAAACTCACGGCAATGAAGTGCAGAAGGCACTCTGTGCAGCTGCTCAGACAGTAGGACTCCTGATTCTGGGCAGGGGATCTCCAGCATCAGAAGCAAGTACAGTGAGCACATCCTCTAACTAATCTATCAGTTATATAGCTTTGCAGGTCACCAAGAGAATGTGCTTCAATTATGAGGGATTCTGATTTAGCATAGAAGCTAATGATCACCCAGGGAAGAAAAGAATTCAGGTATAAAGAAATTTTAAATGTGTATTTATAACGTTAATATTTCTGTTTTGTAATTTGATGATTTGGGGTCCATTGTACATTTGACCCACCATTTTCAGCCACACGTTTTCCGAGAAACCTGTGGTAAGTAAAAGTAGTATATTGCCAAACGATTTCAGTCTACAAAGGAGAAATTTTCCCCTTCCTTTAAAAATCTTTACAAGTCTACAACTTGAAAATAGCTGGAAACTATTGTATCAGGTGAAAGAAAACATGTTAAAAGCATAGAACATGCAGCACAACAAGTACACTATGTATGCTTTGATTCCTTCTGCAGGAATCTTTCCTAGCACATGGAAAGTACCTAGCAATTTTGGATTCAGGGTAGAAAGCAAATGACACTTCAAACCAAGTCTATTTTATTAACACAGATATTTGCCGTGCCCCATCTATACGGCACACCAGCCTGCCACTTTAGGAAATATAAAAGCATTTAAAACAGCCCCATCAAGTTTTTGAGCTTTTCACATTTTATGTTTGCACACAAGAGGCTCTTTGCAGTCCCTGGATGGCAAGTCTGCGTGTGCTGGTGTGTCTGTGCACATGTGTGTGTTGGTCCTGAAACTGCCTTTGTGGAAAGTTTCAGTTTGAAAACAAAAGGATATCAAACCTTTTTTTTTTTTTTTTTTTCCCCAGGTAGTAACAGGAATCATTGGAAAAACAGATTTCCATAAACTAAATTTCCCGAGTCAGACTTTTAATGGAAGACCACCGAGTTCTACAAAATTTCTGTTCCGAAGATGGTGCCTATCCACACAATCCTGCTCCTTCTCTAGGAGGGTACTTCCCACAATTAGGCTCTCAAGCATTTCAGGGTGGTGTTCATTTTTTGCTGCCAAAGTAAACAAGCCCTGCTGGGCTACTAAGGCGTTCCCTCGAAGGGAACAGGCTCTGTTGTGAGCCCTGTTTATTGCCACTGATCTTTACGGATATACCACGGACTGGCATTTATCGCAGTAAAGATTGGTGTTATTAATCAGGGATGGGAATTTCAGCTTATATAAGCTTTTTGTTCTCCTAGGTGCATCACAACCATAAATCAATTTTCAAACATACGCTTATCTGAGTATTGCAAAAGAGTTTTAAATCTAGAGACTGGCTTCCGTTAATGTAAAGCTGGGTTGTATTTGTTTCTGTTGCATTTGTTTAGATCTGCATTAACATCATGCACTATAAAGGAGCAATCTGGATCTTATTTTGGTTCTGAAGGCAACATGGTAGCATTTGCTATGACTGCTTGTGGCAAGAAGGTGTGTGAAACTGGTTTTATACCTATTTCTACTCCTATTTATTTGCTGAACTGGACGCCAGAAAGGCTTGAATCCTTCTTCCTGACTGCTGTCATGCTGCACCTGCTTTTCCCGGGGCACACAGCCTCACCTGCCATGTGCAGGCTTGCAAAGCCCCAATTTAAATGGCACTCCTTTATTAGAGGGTACATTCCAGAGGCATAAAATATTATTATCCGATATACATGGCTAGAAGACTGCTGATCTCCTACAGGACTGCAAGCACAAGATGGAACATGAGCCTCTTGCTAAAATTGCTCTTCAGAACAAACCTCATGTAGCAGCTGGAAGCTTTGTACACATTCTCAGTACTGGGGCTGCCTTGGAGACCCTTCTCTCTCACACCGTTAAAATTACTGAAGTAACAAATGAGTTAATCTCATTGAGAGCTAATAACTTCTTCAGAGTTGTCTCTTCTTTGGCAACATTCTCCTACACTACCGAAATCATGCCTCCATCACTTTTTTTCTCTCTTCCCTTCTTCAAGAACTGCTAGGTATCCTCTTCAAGACAGAGATATCAACTGTCCTCTTCCTATTCCTTTCACAAATTTTCCTTGCCTTCTCTTTTTAGCAAGGAGCTGTGGAACTTTATTAATTCCTAAGTTTGGGGGTCATAAGAGGGAAGGTGTTAATCCAATTCTTGTGACTGGCAGCAGAGTTGTGTGAGCTGTTGAACTGAAGTTTTTTCAATTTAGTACCATTCTCTGGTCTATTCACACAGAATCACAGAATCACAGAATGTTAGGGATTGGAAGGGACCTTGAAGGATCATCAAGTCCAATCCCCCAATTCACTTCAACTGTGTCTTGAGCTACTCTTTATTTACAAAATGGAACAGTTCATTATAGTGCATTGTTTCTACTCTTTGATTTAACATCTGAAGCTAAAATTTATAAGTGCTATGAGTTTTAGCTTTCTTGACTACTTTTTCCAAAAAAAAAAGACTGACATCCTTACTGAATTCTTCTAGAAGGACATTCGCTCCCTCGAGGCAAGCAAATGCACCATCAGATCTATACTGAAAGGATAAGTTGTGCGTAACACCTCTTTTGATAAGCAGTTATACACGATAGAAGTAATATTCCTTTACCCAGAAATGTTAGTTATTGCACTGGTTACAGTATCAATTTAAATACGTGTTTTGCAGGCTGCTATTGTACACCTTTTATAAATCAACACGCTGCACCTTAAAGTCTCTTCAGCCCAGTAAATACTGACAAAATGGAAAAACTGAATTATTGCAAATATGTCATTCGTAGCACCAATAAAAAGCTGAGTCCAGAATGAAAGACTGACACAACAGTTTTAAAGTCTTTTTTTTTTTTTTTTTTTGTAATGCTGTTTTCAGTAAGCAAAGAGGCTATAAAGTCCAAAGCTGCTCTATTCTATACTGCACACAGGGCCTGTGGCAAGGATGCAGGGAGAATATGTGAGAGGGTAAGAAAAATACTTCATTTTTATGGCACCTTGAATAAAAAGAGAACTCTGCTGAAATTCTTTAAAGCTATACAACTCAGAAGCTCATATCCCAATTTCAGTAGTGCATCCACAGAAACTTTGATCTACAGATCTGAAAGCAAAGCAAATGCTTGTGTCCTCAGTAGCAGGTTGAGAAGCCCATGGTGGAAGATATCAGATTAGGCTGTGATGGATTTGGTTACAGGTTCTAAATAACTTGTGCACCAGTACAGTATCTTTCTTCTCCTAATTGTGTATCTTTAATCCATGTAAGGAAAATCTTAAATCATTTCAAATTCATCAATCAATTTCTTAGGAAATGGAATAAAGTGGATGGAGCAAATGGTTACATGTTAGACTTCCTTTCCTTCAACAAAGATAATGATAGATGCACTGCATTGAAAAAACACAAAGTCAACAAGTTTTAAGCTATCTGTCATCAGTAATAAGAGCTACAAATGCCATAGCAGGTCATGATAAGCAACCATTGACTCCACAACAACACATCAAAACCACGCATTAAGAGAGTCATACTGTTCAGCAGATCTGAGGCTGAGTCAGAATCTGTTAAGATCTCTTTCAATAGGGAAGTCATAGGTGTCTTTGTCTAGAACAGACTTTTATCTTAACTTTCACACACAGACTCACACAGGATGTCTTTTGTTGGAAGAGACCTTCACGATCATCTAGTCCAACCTTCGACCAAACACTGCAAGCTCACCTCTAAACCATGTCCCTAAGTACATGCCGTTTAAATATCTCCAGGCATGGTGACTCTGCCACTGCCCTGAGCAAACTATTCCAATGTTTAATAACCCTTTCAGCGAAGAAATGTTTCCTAATGTCCAGTCTAAACCTCCCCTGGGGCAGCTTGCATCCAGTGCCCCTGGTCCTGTCACACGCCACCAGTGAGAAGGGGCTAACTGGTTGTTTACAAAAAGATACCTTTATATCAGGTTTGCAGAAAGCACAGTGGTCTTTGTTCAACCTGGTCACTGAAAACATTTGGAGAGAGTGAAGTGTGTACAGTGTGCTGCCCACTCCGTGGTGGCTGTCACGGAGGTAATACAAGTCTTCGCTCTGTTGGTGAGGAAGCTGGCACAGACTGAAATTGGGATCCAACTTCATTCCACACTAGGACTTCTTTTTTTTTTTTTTATGATCTTGGTCGGAAGGTACAAAGTCTATCTTTCTCAGATTCTGTTGTTATAAATGGATTTTTATAACTACTCATTACTTATCTCTTTCACAGTGCCTTTCATATGTATCTTGCTGTGTTGACATTAATTATACCATTTGTAGACTTCCTTCTATTTTGATATGTCAGCACTTCAGTAATCTTGATTAAGTTTCACATCTACATCTGACACCCTGGCACAGACTTCCTGTCCATACAAATGCTGCGACAGAGACAGAACAACAGACCAGACCCACAGTGAACAGTCACAACATAGACTCAACACTTCTCTTCAGAAACCATTTGGAAAAAACAGATAGAAGTGGTAAAACAAGTTGAAAACTGTGGCTGGAGTCACGCAGTAGTTAGAGTCAAACCATTTATTAATAGATAGAATGAAAGTAAATATTTGAGCAATATTATAAAAGTTAGAAGTCATAGCTGGCAGCTCATTAACAAGTGGTTTTCAATCTGTTTTATGATCCCTTCTTTAATCTTTAAAAGACGTTCTTTAATCCAGAATGTCTTTGAGTTTACAGCTTTCTTCTTACGTGGGTTAAAAGCAGTATTCAGCACCATCCATGGTTAGTTTTTTAATGCTCCTATTCCCTCACACCGCTCCAAGTTTCCCACTTTTCTTTACCGATCATGCTTCTGCAAGCAAATCCAGCCAGACACACCTTTGCCACACAAAACCACAAGGGATATGCTAATCCCAACCAAAAACTTTTTGTTGAAGGATAAACAAAGCAAAGATTTGTGACCCAGAAGAGAACAGAACAGATCAGTGTACATCTGTGACTCTTTGGTATTACTTATTTCTGCTTCAGAAGAACTGAGAGGTACAATGCAGTCTGTGGAATATCTACCCATGGTTATTGGTGTCGTAGTAGTAAAAATAGTAATAATAATTTCTATAGAAATCATGCAGCTCTTCCATGCATGACAGTCTCGCAGTTATTTCATGCAAGTTAGAGCTCAGATGTTGCTAAGTTGCTGCATCTACCACCATTCATCTAATTGATCTGTAATTCATTGTTACAATAAAAAAGACAGTATTAAGGCGACAACTGTAGGGGCAGTTCTCCAAAATGCCAGTGCTGATTGCGAAAGTTTTGTTTTCATCAAGGTCATATTTCCATGGAGCTAGGCAGGAACGTTTCCTCATTTTACCTGCTGACTTCTTTCACACATTTCTCCTGATAGTTACAAGGAAAAGATGATCCAAAGCTGGCTGGGGTCACACTGCCTTGCACTGAGGGTTCCTCCTGGAATAGCTCACCACTTTTGCAAAAAGTCTTTTACTCCTTGGACTCCCCCATAATGGCCATCAGTGAACCTATTCCTCCTTCACATAATGTTGCCCGCAAGGACATCTCATTTTACAAACACCTTTTCTCCAGCACTGAGAAGGTATTTAAAATCAAAAGTAACAGGAGAAACAGTGGCATGATGGCAAGTACACTGCACTCCAGTTGCTCAGCTGGTAGGGCAGGACCCTGGGGAAAAAGGAAGCTTTTGTTTTCAGTGTCTTGCTTATACCAGGGCTACTAGCAGATTATTGTTTAAATAGTTCTGAGTAAGACATTTGCAAGTGAACATTCAAAACTTGGATTCAAGCTGTTTAAGTCACCTCCACTTCCAGTTTCTGGCAGTTTTCCTGACTTGGCTCTGAACCTTTTGACTGTGCCCATCTCTATTTTCATGTCTCTGCTTGAAAAATCCCATTTCTTATCCTAAGCACAAAAGTGTTGCCTTTTCTACAAGCCGAGTCCGTTGTGTGTCACTTCTCAGCAAGATGACTGGCTGGAAACTTAGTTATTATTCAAACTTTTCATTTCACAGTGATTCAGTTTCTCATTAATTTGCTCTCATCAGAAGTTCAGCTTGTGAGAGCTGTGATAACACACAGCCTTCTCTTATTAAAATTCAAGGCACCCTGGGCTCATCCTCACTCCATAAGTTATATATTTCAGATGTTCCTGCTGGCATGGCTCTTTCTGGGTATATTTATTGCTATCACAGAGTTGCCAGGTGCACATTATGGTGGCTGCTTTTCCTTACCCAGTGCCTGCAAAGGAACTGCTCTTTGGATTCTACGTTAATAACATCCACAGTTAAAGTTGTCAGCTGAAGGCTTGGCGTAATCACAACACCTAAAGGTGGTTTTAGTTTCCAGTACAAATTGAATAGTTCAGAACGGAATATTTAACACCACCACCCCCAAAACATTAAAAACCCATACTAAGAAAAGTGTTCTCTTAGCTATGCTGGCAAGACAAAAATAATGTATAAAACATAGTACACGTGGTGATTCAAAGTAAAGAACTCTCACTAGCAAGTGTGTGTATTTTTTGGAGTTCAGTACATGCGTTCACTGAATCCAGTTTTTTGGAAAGATGAGACATGGACAGGGAGCCCAGTAAAAACAGATTCACTGCTCCCCCTTCTGACAGTTACATTTCCCTGAGCCTATAAAAAGAACCCTATGAGGGTCTTTATACATTTATTTTGATGTACATGTGTAATCTTAAGCACATAAAATTATAGAACCGTAGAAAATAAGGTTGAAAAGGCCCTCAATTAGGTAACCTGTCTATCTCTCTATTCCAAGACCCAGCTCCACTCTAACTTGACAGCTTTTTCTTTAAAAGAATTTAAATACTTCCATGAGGTTTCAGAGCCTCCTAAGGTGATCTGGCCTGCCTCTCACCATATTTGCTGTTAGAAAATGTCTTGAAGTTCCAGAACAAGTATCTCCTGCTTCAGCTGAGGATCACTTCCTCTCTTCCACTCTCAGTGTAACTTACGTCCTTTCTTGCCATCACTTTTTCTGTATTTGAATGCTGCTGTCACATGTGCCACTAGGGCTTTCAACAGCAAACCACACTTTTCCTGTTCCTGCAGCTTTTGTCAGACACCGAGTTTCCTAGACCTCTGATCACCAAAATCTCCTGTTAGCCTTCATGGGGACTACCCACACGCTTAAAGCTACACGCATATTTAGCTGCTGTGCTGAACTGGGGACTTTCTAGTGTTGCCCAAAGCTGTCAAACACATGCTGGTCTAGTTTAATTGCACGATACTTCAGTTAATTACCATTTTGATAATAACAATCTGGCAGTTTTGCAAATGTCTTTAGATTTGTGATTGCAGGTAAAAACTACCATATTTTGCTAGTGAAGGACAAGCATTGCCAAACTGTTGTGAACCTCAGTGACTTGACCAGAAAGCAATGCTTACCTTGGAGTTTCATGTTTCCTTAACAGTGCAGGCATGAACTGGCATGTGTTGGAAACTGGTGTTCTGAATATGTCTAGAAGCAAATTTTTTTTTCCAATAAACAGTCACGTCTAATACCTAATGCTTACTGAGATATTGATATATATATCCCCATCCTGATCAATAAAGAGGCTTGATCCCTGCCATCCGATTACATACACAAAATGTGGCAGACAGAAGAGCATCTGTGGTGGCTAACGCACACCAAGTAAAGGCAATCAAGCAAAACATAAAGAAATCAGCAAGCCAATACATGCACATAAAATATTATAATGAAAACTTAGGAAGACAGAGACCAAGTAGGAAGGAGACAGGATGGAAACAGAGACTAAGCTATTGCCAGAGTCAAGAGCAATCAGCTCACAGGGGGAGGGCAGTGAAGTGTGGTTGGGTTGGTGTTAAAGGGGCTATCAGAATTACGTGCTCCTACTTCTGGTCTGTTTACTGTGCTCAGTGGAATCCTTCAGCTTTTCCTAAAACAAATGCACAGAGGCTGCACAACTGAACAAATGAGTGAAAAAAGAACAGCACCTAGAAGGAATACAAGCAAGTGCACAATAAAAAATATCAGGCTGTACAGCTCCCAACATATAAAAAAATTAGCAATAAACAAATATGTGATCTAATATAAGAGAATTGCTTGTTATGTGCTTGTGCGCATGTAAGATATTCCCAGAATATTTCTGTGTCAAGTATTTAGGAACTGTTAGGGACAACTGCGAACAGTATTTCAAAGAATTAGAAAGAATATGCCAAGAGTGTTCCTTCAACGTATTTTTTTAATACTTTACCTAGGATCTGTATTTTTAAAACATCAGTGGGAAAACACAGTCAATTTTCATGGAATATATTCTAAAGATGGTCTGATTTGAACACATACCCGTCTCTTCATGAAAGAGGTACTTGATTTGGTGACCATCTCTTAGGATTCCTCTACCTGAGATGATGAACATTAAGTGACAGTTTAATCACTTCCAGGATCAATTTGAACACAGCTGCACATGTGGGGCATAAATGTAAAGACGGCAGTGGCATTCATTCTAGTAATGGTTTTAATACACCAAAACAGTGAAGAAGGCTGCATCTCCCACTTAGCTACTTCCCATGAAGAAAGCACTTCAGAAGAATTTAATTTTATTCCACTTTTCCTATCTTTCTTCTACCCTAATTATGCAGATGAATCTTACAAGTTAATTAAACAAAATCAGTTGTTGATATAAAATCACCAATTCCCATGAAATCAGCTAAGCTGAAGACAAAATTTGCCCGTGCGGTTTCGCTGTTTCAAAAATGAGTGCAGCCGTAATTAACACGAGCAACAGAGTTTATCATGGTGACTTCAGGTTGTGGGGTCTAATTCTCCACCTTTTGGAAGATAAGTCATTGCAAGTTCCCCTTCATATCTGTGAGGATGGTTCCTGCACATAGGCTTACTTAGAGAAGGAAAACAAAATATTTCTGTGTAAGACCCCACCTGTGTGAGATTACATTATTAAGTAGAGTGCACCCATATGTGCACTGTTGAATCCTGAAAAATGAATCCCACATAGGACTTCCTATCCAGACATCAATGTGGACAGTTTTAAGGTTAGTCATGCTCAGATTCACAGACTCAAGAAGAGGCTGGGTATATGCCAGACAAAATTCCAAGGTGATCTATCTGCTGATCTGACTCCTATGGAGTCTTTCAAGAGAAAACTTGTCAATGCATACCCATGTGTTGAGTTACCATCAAGCACTTAACAATGATGAAATAGCTTATTCTGGCATAAGTTACCCTTAAAATACTTGTAATTAACTCAAGGAAAAAATGCACTAAACGTTAAAACATCAAAACCAGAATAACTCTTTCAACCGTGAATGTACTGGGAGATTTCTCGTTGCAGAAGGGTTACCTGAAATGGTCTGGCACGGCTGTCTCCAAAGAGGAGGATGATGAAGACAGCTTGTTCAGTAACTACCAAGATGTGTGACAAATGTCACTATTGCCAGGACACGACCTCAAAGCTATGTGGGTTACCAAGGGGAGAACGACCCCAGTTAAAGTGGGGAGCACCTGCTATCTTGGTTCACCAAAGAATTTTCTTCACTTAGCATCAATTCAGCATTCCTGGACTCCTTTTAAGACAAATCTTCTTCACCCAAAATACAGTTTCCTTAATGCACCGAGAGGGAGACTAATTGCTTTCTCACACATTAAACACGGTGTGAAACACTTATGCTAATACAATCAGCTGCAATTCCAGTATCTTTGCACCACGTGAAATCATACCATTAGCTCACTTCATATGCCACACTTCTACTAACTTCCATCAGGACAGTATAGTTCTGCTTCCCTTCAGTTCAGCAAGAACTTTCTCAATGACTTCAAATATCACAAGGGCTAAGCTGCCCTTCTGTAGTAAGGTAACATGACAGTGGTGAAAATAGTGTAAGAATAATCACTTCAACCTATTGAGGCTGCAAGAAAATATTACACACTCATTAGCAAAGCTTGTTCGGTATGCTTATGTAGAGCAAGGGACTGAAAATACTGTTAGATGTACATGTGAGTAGAAAATCTGCATTAAAATTACTTTGGAAATCACAGGAACAAAAGCAATACAGCTCACAAACACTGAAATATCCATTTTGAAACCAGCCATAACTGGCATAAATAGCATAGTCTACTTAAGAGATGAGGAGAACTCAAAAAGCCTCACTGCACATTTCACTTGCTAAAGGAGATGATACAGAAGACATTCTTGTTGCCTTCCCTACAGCTGAGTATTTGAGAGGAAGGACGATAAGAAAGTATTTATTGAGTTCCCATTGTCTGTGAGTACCTTATGGCTTTTGGCTCATAAAGAATTTCCTTCAACCTTCATATCACAAAGTGAGTTTCATGCCTGTTCAGAGTTTTTGGTGAATTAATTGTCTGCCTCACAATCCTGAGGCAGCTGTCCTTAGACATGTGATTTTGTTTGCATGAATAATACACAGACATGTCTCCCATATCACAATTTGCACACTAAAGACATTATGCCAGTTACTAACCATAGGACCAGGAAAACGGATTAGAGCTTTAAGCCAGCTCTCACACGAGCGTACTAACCTGTGAGCCTGGTTTGCAACTTAAAAGTGGTCAGTACCTGACAACGTTGCTACATGGAAATCTCAACCCTCTGACTGGACTTTATTGTGGGCACTATCCAGAGACGGAAAACTCCCATGAACACCACATTGGTATTTCATCCTTAGGAAAAAAGCTCTACACTTTCACTCCATAGGACTTTTCTCCAGCCTCTGGTAAATGACCTTATTTGTTTCTTAGTAACAGGGATGAAGTGTATTTTTAAACCCTGCCTGCTGCTGCTGTTTGGTAGGTAAGGAGGTGTGCTCACTAGAACGGTTATTGGTTCTAAATCAAAATGATAACCAGTGAAACTGCTGAAGTGATGATGGACACTACTTACTCATGTCTACACTCAGAGCAACCATGAAACACCTAAGAGTAGAGGAAAAAGGTAAAGTGTGCATCTCCATTTGTGCTTAGCTGCTCACTGGATGACTTGTTTGGTACCCCGGTTTAATCCACTGGGTGCACTCATGGCCTCCAGACTCTGGTTAACTGCCTTCAAACTAGCTCGACTGCACTTGCAAATAAACCACATCTAGTTTTTCAGCTTCACCAATTTCAGCACCACAGAAAAATGTAGCAATCTAAGAGTTACAGGCACACAGCACGAAGGAACTTTTGTATTAAGTATGTGAGAAAATGAAATGACTCTTCAAGCTCCACTGTAACCCAAATACCTTTAACACAAAAATATGCTCAGATCATCACAGATGACAAAAACTGTACCAGAGACTAGTTTGGGCAAGGACTTACATTTAGAAGGGTTGAATTTTCTTTAAAAAATGATCAATCGGTTCTCCAGCAAAGACAAGAACACTGAAGGTCTGTTTATTGTTTCCTTTGTCTGCTACAGTCTCGTAAAGACTTCAAACTGCAATTTTTGGCATGACTATGTCAGAGAAAATCCCACAAGCATACACAAAAATAAGAGAGCGTCTTACACCGTTCCCTTTTATTAGCATGTGCCTCACCCACTGGGTTATTCACAGAGGCAGCAGTGAGAACTGGGAAGCCCATCTCAGCTGGCTCTTACATTATCTTTTGTAATGGCAAATTGCAGTGCCCCTTAGCTACAATACATTATGTCCGTTTCTGTTTTCAAGTCAGGTACCTTGAAAATTGAATTTAAAAACAAGGGATAATCTAAGCAAGTCCCAGATGTAAAGCTGAAAAGGCAACAACATTTTATTTTTGCTTCATCTTTATGCTGATGTCCTTCCAGTGACTTCACTGTAATCACTGGACATTTGCAGCATTATGAGAGCAGAATCTGTCTCCCAAGAACAGGTTTTGTTGTAGTAAACCAGTTTTACTCCAGAAATCTGGTCTATAAATCCCTTCCCTTGATATATTTACAGGGCTATAAGCAAGTCAGAACATTTTTCTGAGGAGTGAATTGCAGCCAGCAAAAACATAGCCCTAGGCCCATGCTGAAGTGGGTAGGATTTTAAAAATTTCTGCAGCAGTTAGTGGTTAGGTCCATAAAAATACTCCACCCTGCTGCCTCAGGCGAGAGAGAAAATGCAGGCAGTGCAGTGTGCTTCATGCGTCAAGGTACATCATTTTGTTTTGACCAAGATCAACAGATTTCAGAAAAATGACACAAGGGGGTAACACGTATGTGCCTTAAGACTTAGTACGTTGACTAACATCCCGGTTACTCATCGGCAATGTTTAAGGAGAAAAGGCCTGGCTGTTGTGCCCAGCAGATTGTTAAATGGAAGTTTTGTGATGCTCCTGGCATTCTGAAAGAGAAGAACTCATAAAGGTCAAACTGGAGTCTCTAAACGCAAAGTCAGTATTCTTCACTGAACACTAGAGATGTTGCCCATAGGGAAATACAACATGTTCTTATCCTGTCAGTGCTGATGGGTGAGTCCTAGTGCTCTTCTGGTCATTTGAGATTAACGAAAGAAATGATACATAAAGAATACCTTTCCATTGTGCAGACAAATCGGTGTAAACTGCAAGTCCAATCACTAAAATGTCATCACAGAAACACCAAAGAAAATAAACCCAGGAAGCACATTTTCGTTCTGGCTCCTTAGGGAAACAAGTTTCTCAGAAGGAAAGCAGTATGTTCAGCAAACACAGCTCAATAATTTCATTACCTCATGAACAATTTCCTATGCATTTTTTTCTTTTATTTTGCTCACCTCAAACTACACTAATCGCAAAGGGAATAAAAAGAAAATCAAATAATGGCATTATAGTGCCTAATAAAGCCTGTACTGCAATCAACTTGCTAGTTGTGTGCACGTACTGGTGAGCTTAACTGAACAGTATGAGAAACACTCTACAGCGTGCCATAAACATGCCAGCATCAATAAAACACGGAAAATCTCTTTTCCTCAAGGGAAACAGATGTGCAATTTTTCAGAGGAAGGTTTTAGTCTGACTCCTGCTTGCCATTATTAAGCTGCAGCTAACATAATATCCACCACTATTGAGTTTCTGCAATAAAAGTATTGGCTCGTTGCTGGATAGTGACTGATGACACTCTTTGTTCCCAGTTAACATCAGGGGCCTCCTGCCAGATCTCGGACAAGTAAAATCTTTACAGTACTATGTGCAAACATCAAGCAAACCCACAGGTAAACGTGGTAAACACAGCTAAACACTTAATGCCAACCTGAAACAGGATCTCTTCCTAGAGTGAGTACCCATCGGTGAATATTTAAGGTAATAATATATCCTTCTCTTTACTCTATGGGTAGTATATTAAACTCAGAAACCCAACACACGAAAATGTATTTCTATACTCACAGCCTCAAGCAGACTGTAATCCTCACTTGGGGTGGGGCACGCAGGCGTTGCTCTAATAAAGTAGCCATGATAATGCACAGGATGACTTTTTCATGCGGTACGTTTCTGTAAAATCTTATTGGAGTCTAAGCTGGCAAACGGTTTAAAATCTCGAACTTTCTGTTCTTGTGCAACTCAACTGTTAACATGTCTGTACAACACGGCATGAGTAATTTAAAGCAGCGACCATCCTTCAGACAGGAGAAAATATGTTGTGAACTTGGAGACATGCCATCTTGAAGCTCCAGTGTATTTGAGAACCAATCCACCTGATAAATTTGCAGCAAAAGCTCTATTAGCACTTTTAATGTTGCACTCGGGAGTCCATTTTTAACATTAAAAAATAATAATAATAATGACATTAAATGAGGTGCAAGATTTAAAAAAACTTCCACAAAAAAAGAGTAGGTTTAAAAAAATGCCTCCCAACTGCCTCAACAGTTGAGGTATAATGTGGGTTTTTTTGTTAGATGGTTATAAAATGTCATGCAACTCAGTCATGTAATCTACTGAGAATATTATTTCTAAATCAATTTCATCCATAAATAGTTAACTTCTCTACAGTGAGTCATCCAAAGCCCCAATTCTCAGATTTCCCAAAGTGAGTTTTTCCAGATGGGCTTTGAACACCAGGTACTTTTTACTCTAAGTGAGAAAAAGGTTGCTGTCATCCCTGTGAAATTCTACATGAAGTGCATGAAGCTATGCACACTTATGGTCAAAAGTGCAGCCACTGTTAACATGCTACCACACCTACACTCCGCGCTTACTCACCTCTCAGAGCGAGAGCGTACCGCGTCTCAATGCAGATGGGAGTTAAGGAAGGTGAAGAGAAAATTGAGCACCCTCATCTGTGTGGAGGAATCAGGCAGGAAATTAATGTATTTCTGCTACACAAATGAAGGGCACTATCTAGCAAAAGTGTGCAGGTGTGCCTGTTCCACGGGCAGCACTGGGCACAGCTGGGTGAGGCCTTGATGCACAGCATGGAGCAGCCTGGCTGTGGGCAGCACTGGAAGAACCACTGATGGATCTATCACTCCTGTGGGCTGTGAGCTGTTATGGCTGCCGCGGCTCATTTTCTCAGTCCTGACAGTTATGTTGGAAAAGTATTTTGTACAAATCAGTCATGAGAAATGTAAATCAACGTGGGGAAATCAGGTCTACAACATGGAAAGGCAGTTTGCTGATACATCACGCTTGCTTCAGCAGTACCTTTGAGTGTCAGCACACTCTCTAGTCCTGCTCTGAACTGCATGGCTGCAAGTATAGCTGGGGCTACTCCTTGTCCCAGTCAATCTACCTGCCTCTTACCCAGACAAGTTTCTTCATTTTTTTTTTTTTTCTCCTTCCCTCACAACTGAGAGAGCGTTGTTCAGGCCACTTCCGGTGTGCTCCTTCAGGTAGTTTTTTCCCTCCTGTGAGGTGATGGGGCCTGAGGCAGAGGTGGATCAAGGTGTGCTGTGGCTCCTTTGGCTGCGCCAAAGGTTGGGCCTGGCCCTGCCCCGTTACTCATGGCGGGGAGCGCTCTACGTCGAGGCAGGAGCACCTTCCTGGCACAGGGACACCTGCCGCAAGATGACACCCGGCCCTGGGCNAGCGCTGCGGCCGGCGCGGCGCTGGCGGCTTTGGGTGGTGCTCCAGCCGCTTGGCCCTATTTCCTGGCGGCTGAGGGGAGCGGGCTTTCTTCTTCACGGCTCAGGAGTGCTGGGGTAGAGGGCCCCTCAGGGCTGTCTCGTTTCTTGAGACGCGCAATTCCTTCCTCCGGGTCTTGGCCCAACTGGCTCCTAGGGCCGGGCTGGGCCCCGTAAGGGCCGGGGGCCCTGTGCTCCGTGAAGCGGCCTCTAGATTCAACCGTGACTGTGGATCTCTGCCCTGCGCCATTTCTGGGGTGCCTCATGACCCCCCAGGGTGCGGCATCTCTGAAAATCTCCCCATAGCTGTGGCTCTGCTTGTGGGCCGCCCAGCTGCCTTTCTGCTTCTCTGTAGGGTGGAGAAGTAGCTAGGGAAGAACTGTTACTGCGTGTTAATAGAACCTTGGTTTGACGAGAGAATGTGCAAGTAGTGAGAGCTGGTATGTAAGGTAGCTACAAGCAGGAATACTGCAGCAGAGACTTAGCCGACTTGCAAAGTCAAGTAAGTACTGAAGTGCAAAATTGTCTTTCCCCCACCCCCGGCCCAAGTTTCCTTTATGTGCTGAACTGAATTATTTTTCTATGTGATAAATGGCATCTCTGCTTCAAAATGTAAAGGATTTTTAGGGTCAGATCTTGGGGAAACGATTTTAAAGTGCAGGAGACCTATATGAAGGTGCTGCCAAACAGAGAATAAAAGTAACAGCATTAGTGAACTATTGGAAAAAGTATTGTAGTCAAGCTCATTTGAAGACAAATAATCTATATTAGAATGTAAAGGTAGAAATTCACAGGATTGTTGTTCGTTTGGTTTTTTTAAAGTTGAACAAGCTGAACCTAGCTTGAAGCGATTTTGCTGCTTAATGAGATTTATTCTATATTTGTGGCAGACAGTATACATAGGTGCAATGTAGCTTTTTCTAGGTTCTTGTTTATATTAAGAAATAGTAGCAATAACTGGCTTTAATTTAGAGATTGCTAAAATACCCAATTTAACTAGACTTTCTTTACTGAAGTTGTTTTTTTTTTCAAGTAGAGTTGGATTTTGAACAACTGGGAGGAGTGTTGGCTTGTAAGATAAATGAGGACCCACTTCCTTTGGTATAGAGCCAGGAAGATCAGGGTTACTGGGTGTGTAAGGCTTTGGCATACGATGCGTTGGGATGTTGCATCTCTGAAGAGGAAGCCCTTTGTGCCAGTTTTGTGTTGCCTAGTGACTTGTTTGCAGGATTTTATTTGTAAGAGGCATCTGTTTTGAAGCTCCTAATTGCAATTTGCAGGTAAACAGAGGTGTAGCTGATGATTCTCCAGCTGCATTTTGGTCATTAGCAGGTGGTTCACAAGTGCTAAACTAAGTTAAACATTGCCAAATCAATTTGGAGTTGGTCCATGCTGGGAGGCATGACTTACCATTTTAATTAAGGCGCTTTGCTGAGCGAACTGGGGATGCTCACTTTTAATCTAAAATTCTACTTGTGTGAGTAATTACTTTTTTAAGCAGCATCCCCAGAAGGATCAAATGAGACAGTGGATTATTTTCACAGACCTGAGTACCCAATTATTTTGTCTTATAGAAAAGATTAATCGTTTATACATGTGGACAATAAAAGTCTTGTGCTTCCCAACAATCCTTTTATCACTACTTGGGACGCAGTTAAATGAAAGGACTGGTTCTTCGCAACCAGGCTTAGTGAGGATTATTCTTTTGAGTTGGGCAAGCAGTAAGGGTCATTCAGTTTAAGAAAATACAATTTTTTGGAGTGAGCTTTTTTTGATGAGTTTGATGTTGCAGGATCTGACCTTGGATCCATAGGCATACTACAAGGAGTTTGATTGCTTCGTAATTTGTCTTGCTCCTTTTTAACACTCGATAGAGGATATCAAATAGAAAAAAAAAAATAATAGAGAATGCCTGTAAGAGTTTTAACAGAAATTGAAAGAAAAAAATTCTGTCGAGCTTTATGAGTGAGGGGAAAAGTAATATACAAGATTCACATTAAAATACTTTATATGAGTTAGTAATGTTACTCATGCTCTTGAAGAAAAGCCGTTCACAAAGCAAGATGCTACTTAGCACATGGAACAGTTGTATAAACTTATACAGATGTCTCTCTTTTAACAATTAGAACATAAGCCTTGTTATTTAGACCTTTTTACTCATTTCTGCAGCCACATGGCTCGTTATATCAGGTGAAAATGGCACCACACATAATTCGCTCTGTCTTTTAACAGAAATTGCTGGCCATCTCGAGATGGAAGAACCAGCGCTTGATAAATTGCCATCTTTGTGCCATACTCCAAAGGATTGTGGGACAGGAGCTCCACAGGGGACTAGTTCAGGGAAACAGGTATGAAAAAGTATTTGGTTTTTTGAATAATGTGACTCTTAGCAGTAGCAGAAGCGCTTGTGAAATCTTCTGTTGGAAGTCACTGAGATACTGTTTGCTGGAAGGTTAAAGATAGGCAGCTTGTACCCATAGCTACCAGCTGACCAGGTGAAGAACGCACTCGGTATCCTTTGCTCTGAATATCTGGGTGTTTGTTGTGAATACAAAGTGATGAAGCAAAATAACCCAAATGCCATACTAATAAATTGAAATACTATTTAGGTTTTGTGAAGGTGTTTTGTTATTGGGAATTCTTTTGGTTTTATTTTTAATCTCTCATCTTCGTTTTTCTCAAATGCTAATTTTCTGGGTTGCTTTGTGTGCAGAATGACTTTGTGACTTCTGCTTGCACTTGAATAAAGCACACTGCTTTCAGTTTGTAGATTCTCCATAAGGCTGAGCTCTGGTTTTTTTACATTTGTCCGAGCTTGCATTAGGGTGATACCGTCACGCTCAGCATCTTGGCCTCTGCAGGATAGGGCTAGTTTGCGAGTGTTCCTTAACTAATCCTTCTCTCTCATATTTTAGTATATTTTCACAGGTAAAAAGATTAGACACAGATTATAACAAATAATTGTTAACTTATTTTGAAGAAAAAATAAAAGACTTTTTATATGCTTATTGATGTGAAGGATCTGAAAGAATGATCAAGTCAAAATAATACAGATAATTTCTAATACTCTCAAGTAGAATACAGATGTTTTATACTAGTGCTAATACAGAAAGTGTGATGGGATGGAACAGCAAAAAACAACCATTCTTATCTCCATTAAACCAGAAGAGGAAATTGAACTTGGTGGAATAAAGTAGGCAAGTTGAAATATGCCATATATCTTTCGCACAAAGACTAGATGAGTAGGTTTGCCTCAAGAGAATACCGGATTTGCTTCTAGAAATTGTAAAGGTACGGCGTTCTGTATCTTGCTGCTGTCTGTGCAAACACATGTGGAAGGAAGAAATTAACTTTGTTCAAGTTTGTGAAAGCTAGAGAGAGAATTGGGAAGTCTAGCTTTACAATGATCTCTGTGTATGACATTCTATGTAAATAATAACCAGGGTAAACAGTTCTTTGAAATTTAATCAAAAATATTATTATTATGATCCTTCTGATTTGTTTTGTTGGGTTTGTTTTTTGTTTTTTTTTCTTTTTTTAGCCAATGAGTGCGGCTCTGAGGGAGCGATTGAGAAAAACAAGACGTTCATTTAATGCTAATTTTGCAGTGGCAAAGCGGCTCAAAGTTGATACTGAAGAAAAAAACTGTGTCGATGCTGACCAAGGGTGCCTGCCAAAGACAAGTACAGATGGTTCTAGATTACAAGATGGTTCTGAAAACCTGGAAGGAAATGGCACTGAACACACATGTTTCAAAGGTCCCTTACAGGAGAGTGGTCTCTGTGGATCAGCAGAGAATTCTGATGTGCTGCAGGTTGATCTTAGTCAGCAACAGTCCCTGGAAGAAAAAGTAAGGCTGGTGAAACAAGTACAGGAGAAGGAAGAGCTACTTCGAAGGCTCAAATTTGTTAAGATGTATCGATCTAAGGTGAGGAGAATGGAATGTCTGATTAAGCACTTTAAAGTCATTATTTAAAGTGGAATTTATAGCGTAATGCTCATTTATTAATTTAAGCAACAATAGCAACTCACTTTTTTTGATATGTGGTGTTTGTGTACTGTCTTGGTTTAAAGCGTTTTATAAAAATAGATCTGCAGGGTATCAAAACCCCCTGCATTTCAGCAAATGATGGATTTATTTTTCTTTTGTCTCCATTTCAGAACAACCTATCTGAACTGCAGGCTTTGATAGTGAAATGGAGAAGCAGTACCCAGCTGATGCTATATGAACTGCAGTCAGCCTTTTCTGCAGATGGCAAGAAAGTGAGTCTCACTCAGCTGATAGATACTTTTGGATTAGGAGACCAGTTACTGCACTACAGCAGGACAGAAGAAGATTTTGTAGATGCATAGTATACAGGTGCAAAGCTTTCAATTACACCCATGCAAAAGCAGAAAAGGCTGAATGAATTCTGATCACGTAAGAAGTGTTGATCAGACGGTGGACTTTGTGCTTTGAGGTTAGGAAGTTTTCTCAGGAAATATTTGCAAATAAGTTCTGTACTTAGATACAGTAGGCACTGTAAAAGGCATCGCTTAAGGGAAGAGGTTGACCTCGTGTTGTTTTGGAAAACCTGGCTTGCTAACTTGATCAGTGAATTATTTAATAAAAATAAAATTAAATCAAGTCATACTTTAACAGGTAGAAGACAGTCCATTCTTTTATTGTCTTTGTGTGGTTATTTGTCTTGAAATAATCAAGTCTAATTGTCATTTCTGTTGATATTCCAATGGAGAAGAGTTCAGTTCTTTGTTCATAGATACATCCCCATTTTGTAAATGTCTTCCTGCTGCCAGTCAGTTAATGACAGTGTTTTGGGAGTCAAGTAAAGATAACTAATTCTCATGTTGTTAATATTGTGAAGCTGCAATGAGATGTTCTCAATAGCTTTAATTATTACTGAGGGAAATGTGCCGTAATGTAGTCGTTTTCAGACACTGGTCCAGACAGTTGTCTTCAGGGAAGCTGTCTCTTAAGCTTTCTGCCACAGCCTGAGATAATAGATGGGAAGGCAAGAAAATTGCAGCCAGCATCTGTCTGCTCTGCTATTTCATGTGAGAGCCAAGGTGTTTTCAAATAAGAAGACAAACATGGCCTTGTCTAATGGGAGTCCTTCAAATGCAGCATTATAAAGCTGAATAAAACTTCAGCATTTCATTTATCCTCCAATAAATGTTGTATCTTTAAAATGCTTTTTTATCACTACTTGAAATTGATTATTTTCTCATCATGGCCTATGCATATAGTGCAGTGACTTATGTCTGCTTTTATTCTTAAAATCACTGCTCATCAAGTATATCAATACATAAATCTTAACTAGTCTACAACTCTCCCTGTTATGAATATAATTTTATATGTGATCACAGTCTTCATTCATTGTACCTTAACTGTTTTGTTTACAGGCAGCATTTCCTGTTTCCTTAATAAGGGGGTAATTTCTTGCATATCTGAAGGGGGGAAAAAGAAATCAAAGATCATAGAGACCCTTTTAACATTGATAGGGCTCATTAGATTTAAATCTACAACTTGCTCTTAAGGATACTGATAGTTGCAGTCCAGTGAATAAATGAACAACCTTTATTGCTAATGACATCTTGAGTATTAAGACACTATGTATTATGCCTCTTAGGTTAGTAAAGAAAGGTGATGGGGGCTAGTGAAGGAGGTGGTAAATTTGGAATTGTACCACTTCTAGGGAAGTGTCAGCAGGAAGCAAAAAGTCTTGCAAGAAGAATGGAGATGTTATTAGAATCCTTACAAACCCCAAGTAGAAGTGGTAAAGCAAAAGAGGTGGTGTACCAGATCACAACAGAAGTAGTTTTCCTTACAAGAGTGGAACTTTAAGCTATTAATGCTCTCACAATGGAATGAAAATAGATTCTTCTCCTCCTTTCACAAATTTACATAAAATCTACACACACTATGGAAGAGGGAAATAAAAATCAGTGAGAATGCCTAAGTAGATCAGTCTCCAGCAGCAGTTAGTTTTACCAAGGATTCTTTATCTTTCTTAGCTATCTTGAAGAGATCTGGCAGGAGCAGAGACTGCATATTAATGTGAAGGGGTAGGAAAGAGCAGCAACTATTTCAGGAGACCAGATGCTTCCAAACCTGTTTTTCCTATGATCGTGATGATGGCAGCAGCTACAGCTACTGGTGGCAGTGACTAATTATGCTCTCATAAGCTGCAGCAGCTTTAGGGGCTGGGCCAGGTAACACACATGGTTGCGCTGAAGCATACCTGCATCTTCTCAGCAAGCTACGCCTCTGTCATCTCAGGTGCAAATATATTTTAAAAGGCAAAATGAAATCAAAGCCACAGACATGAAAGTAGATGCAGATTCATAGATTTCTTGCAATACTTGACCTTCAAAATGTACTACAGTTGCATATTGCAGACTAAGGATACACAAGTACACCTGTTCTATCAGTCTACAATTTCTTATACCCTTTGTCTTCTATAGTGAGCTCTATGGTTTATATAATCAAAACAGTAGAAAGTATAATGGGGATAAGATGGGGTATAAAATGTACAAAACAGACAAAAATGCATCTTTCAAACTAAGGTTATTTTTAAAGAAATTATGGAAGAAATAGTTTGTGGACAGAAGAGTCCAGGGAAAAAAGGTAGACATCCAAGCATTTTTTCTTAGGCAAGACCATGGTATTATACATCTACTCAGACTTTGATTTTTAAAGAACAGGGAATATTCTTGATCTCAGTCTTTCAGCTTCTGCCTGAAGCATTTCAAGCTGTTGTTCCTGTTCCTTTACAAGCCTCCGTAGGTGTTTCTGTTTCAAAATCTCTTGGTAACGCTGCTTTTTAATCTTTTCAGAAACATGCTGTGCATCTGCATAAAACAAAATATAAGGGTTAGCCTGTACTTGTAGGGGATGCATAGTCTGCATTTATATTGGACCTGTCCTGGGGTTATTCCAAGTTCTGTATAAAATAGGTAAGCATTTTTACAGAGACTCACAGTTGGGCTTAAGAGACTTTATAGTACTGCATAAAGCAAAAAAAAAGAAATTCAAAAAGGTACTGCGAATGTTTCCTTTAGCTTCTAGTAGGTACCCACTGTTCTAAAAATCTGTAACTTTTTTCCACCAGTGGAAAGATCTCTACAGTTTTTCTAATAGTGAATACCCTTCTCAGCTTCATGGTACTTCCTCTGTTCCCTTGAAGGGGGAGAAAGAAGTGAGTTGAACAGTTCTGAGAAAGAGTGAAAGTGTGTTGCCTAATGAAGGTATTAATGATTATATTTTGACTTAAATAGTTTCAGCAATCTAGTCAATTAACTTTGGTTACAGGAGCAACAATCTCTAGGTATGCTCTTAAATTGTGATAGAAAGGATATGGCTAATTGTGCACGTACAATAATAAATAAAGCAAGGACTCCTTCCCCCTTAGCTGATGGAGAAAAGGACTGTCTAGCCTTGGAGACACTTTCTGAATGTTCTTTGCTTGTAACTTAAAGTGCATTACACTGACTTACCATCTGCCTCAAAGATATGCCTCCTTTCTGAAACAGAGACAAGCATCTCTTTCAACTGCAGGCTGAGCTCGTAATTTTCTCGCTCTTTTAAACTGATGCACTTCTCCAACTCTTTAATTCTCTTCTGGCAGTTCTTCACATTCTTCCTGTGCAGCTGTCCGTTTCCAAATTAATAAAGCAAATATATGACATTATTGAAAGCTGTTCAGACAAACTTATGATGAAAACCTATAATCTTAAGCACTGCACTGTAGCTCTATAAACACTGGTGTATTTTGATGTGAGTAGTACCACGTTCTAGCTTTACTTCATATAGTCTTTCAAACACAGTGTATTCCCGTATGCTTGGAGTTGTAATGTAAGTAGCAGACAAGGAACAAAGAGGTATGGGTCAAGGAGAGAGATATATTTAAGACTAAACTTGAAAGGCAAAGGGAGCAAAGGAAGTCAGTGGAATCAGTGAGTAGAGAACAATGTTGGCTGCTAGGAGCTGCTGAAGAAAGGGTTGTTTGCTGAAGCTGTCAGATGCCCCGTGAAGGGACAAGATAAATACTAAAAGCTTGAAGAGGAAGAGGAGGCTGATGCCAGCTAGAGCAACCTGGAGAAAATCCAGTGGAATCACTTAAAACCAAGGATAATCATAATTCAGATGTTGAAAGAGATCAAATCAGATTATTGTGTCTTATTTTGAATATAGAGGGGGTAGTGATAATATGAACAGGCTGGCACTCCTGGAGAGAAACATTGAGCAATGAAGCCTGGAAGAAAGCTTCATTAGAAATGGAAGAGTGACTTTTATAGGCTGTGCTGTGTAAAGCGGTGATAAGCAGATCTGCATTCAGATGGTGCGGGAAGGAAAACATTTAATTCCAGTAACAGAGCAAGTAGATTTCTCTCCATAGGATTGATCTATGCAGCAATCCATGTATGATGACTGCTTCCAAAGACTCCGGAGAACTGCTGCTGTAGACAGCTCAGCGCAAATTGAAGAAACTACTGAAAGTGAGATGAATAAATACGTGGATATTCATTTGTGTGTGCTGTTCTGGCTGTGCTCCACCAGTCCTTGAGTTAGCAGGCCTGTATCAGTTGCACTTACTCCTTACAAACACCTCTCACTAGTGAAGGAGAGGAGTTGTATTTAAACCAAGGATGTGTCTCAGATGTGGTGGTTCACTTAGGATTTACCTTATCCATGACGCCAAGAGTCTGCTCCATCACAGAAATGTGGTCGACGACATGTCTGTCGTAGTTCAGCGCAGTTGGGAACTGAAGAATTAAAAACAGAAAAAAACCATCATATTAAGCCTGTTCTCAACAATTCCACACTCCTGTAAAGACAATCATACTGCGTGAAACTCAAAAAATGAATTCTGCAGTGGTAAACCTTACTAGTGATCATAAATGGACATTGTAAAGATATTCTTGGATTCTGAATACTGGACTGTACAGCTGTTAAAAAGAATGTTATCTAATCTGTGTTAATGGAAACAAAGACCAAGCAAATTTGTTGTGAGGTTGTCAAAAGGATCAAGCTATACCTTTGCCTATAAAGTATTCTAAGCTAACAAAGCTGGAGGCCAAAGTGATATATAGTTTGTCTTTAGGCCAGAGAAGAAATTGATTATTTTCCGTCAAGTAGCTTTCTAGTAATTCTTACTTCTTTTATTGTTCTTACATCTGCATAGTAATTCAAGTTTCAGAGAATTTATTAAAGATTTCTTTCTTTGGCACACTGCTATTAAAATACCTCTTTATGAAATCATAAACAAATGGTAAAACAGTCTGTATGATCTAAATTGGGCAGTAGACAGGTTTCTGACAGGTAAAATTTATGGACTGCTCTAGTTAGAGGAGAAGAAACAGGAAAGACCCAGCAGTCTCCTTGCCTACAGCACCAAACTGCTTTCACTCACTGCTTCATTAAGAGCCCTCATTCCAGGTGTTCTCAGGTCCTTGCCCACACACATTTATCTAAGCCACCATTCTTTCTGATCCTATTGTTGGGGTCTCCGTTGCCTTGTCTTTCCTACTAACCCCACATTTCTACTCAAAAAGTGAAGTCAAGCACCTCAAGAGCATTCAAATTCTGCTTAAACTGGTATATGCCTTTGCTATGGGCAAGTCTAACTCTAACTCTCTCTGAAGGGCAATAGTCCTGCTCATGAGTTTAAATGAAGTCTGAGCTAACGGCAATACTCTGGCGATGAATTTGCTAAAAGAACTTCTCAGTGCATTGACACATCACCCCTCTGGAAAGCTGTTTTGTTGGTGTTATGGAAATCCCTGGGCTGTGAGTCAGAAGTAAACAAGCAGTTTGGAGAGCAGCAAAACAAATGAAGCCTTAGCAAAACCTGTCTTTTGGATCTTCTTTTAAACTTTTGATTGAATTGTAGTATCCTTACCTGCTCGCCAATATTCTTCATTTTCTGTGTCCTTTATAGCTCTCCCCACTACAATATCTCCAGCCTACCCATCCTCCAACATCCCATCCTCCAAGCCTTTTTGCCCCTCACCTCATCGCCACAAAACAAACCGTCAGCTTTCCCTGCAGTCATCTACATCCCATACCGCAATACTCTCAGATTTTCTCTACAACTTTTCTTCTTCCTCCTGTCTTCTCCCACTGGTGTCCTTGGCTGTCTCCCACAACCTTTGCGTATGTGTTCTGGCCTGCCAGCTGGGCTTGTTCAAAGCTATGTGGGTCCTGACTTGCTGGCCAGCTGCTGCCTCTTGCCTGCCAGGAATGGCAAATAATTTCCTGTCGTTCTGCTCCTGGGCCAACAAATGGCAGTGAGTGAGGCTCCTGTAGGAATGTTCCATCTTTGTATACTGAGCAAAAGTTAGGGTATTTCTGTGAGATACCAGATGGGGGCACCTCAGATCTTTCACTTAAAAGGAAGTTTTGGTGCTTGCTTTAAAAGGTCTGCTCCTTGTGGCTGCAAAATCCTGATTCCTTACTCTCAGTGCCAATTTTGAAACATTAAGAGTTAGGGATGTTTTTGTCTTCATTTATACTCGAACATCCCAAAGAACTTCATCAGAGATCAATCTCAAGAGTAAAACTTCCCTTTGAAAGCTGAATTGTTGACCTGTTAGGCATCAGATTTCTCCATAGTAGTAAGAGACAACCTTACAGGCATAGGCAGCAAAATTTTCAGAGAAAGTAACTCACTAGCTGGTGATCTTTAGGTAGTGTTGCAATGTCCCGAGCTTTCTGTTTCAGGTTGTCTATCTGCATTCTCATTTTCTTGTGTTCCCATTCCAGCTGCAATATCCCTTTAAACAAATCTTTACATTGCACCATGCTAGCAATTTTTTTTTCTCCTTGAGCCTGAAAAAAAAAAGATTAATCTTAATTAACACTCTTTTCAGATTATGGAATAATTATTGGCAACAAGATGGGCAAGCTTCTGAAGTTACAATTTTAGTAAGAAAAATATGCTATACTGCAGTTTCTTTCCAGACTCTGCTCCAGATGGTTATCTTTTGTGGCATGTTGTTCCCTTTTTTGCTCTGTGCCACAGCCTTGTATCACAGAAGGAGATGAAGAAAATTAAAAATAACCTCTCTCTCCATCTTTCTATCTTTTGTAAGAATGCAAAGGCATTTCAGCTCTATAAAACACAAGTGTGCCCTGTGTAAGGTATTTTGCTGCAGGTTTTGTGCAGTAGCAATGAGAAGCAATTTCTGTATAGCTAGAATGCCTAAAAAAATATTGTTTAATGAGAGTATGAAAAACTCCTTTAAGGATGATCACCAGTTTCACCTTACATAAAAAAAATGTATTAATTTTTTAAATCTTAATGCAAGCTACCGTTTAAATGCTTCTTAACAAGACTATAAGTTTGCCTTGAGGGAACTGATGCCCAAAATATCAACATTTTCTATTTACGGTGTGTAAGTGATGGTATGTCTAAAAACTGCTGCCATTTCATTGATCTGAATTGTATTGATCAAACATCAATAAAGCAGTCTGTATTGCAGTCTTTACTTCACAGAACTCTTAATGGCTTCTAGATTACAACTGAGCTCACTGGTGTGCAGTAATGAATTGAAACTAGATATCAAACAGGAGAAAAAGCAGAGTCCCTCAAGGACAATACATTTCGTTTAAAAAGCTTAAATTTCCTTTGGATAATGTAAATTACCATGATAGAGCAATTAAGTTCTTCAATAACACTCTTCTTAATGAGAATGGCATCAGTGTAGTCTGGAATCTCAGTACTTTCCAATTCCACCTGTCCTTGTTTTAGCAAAAACTGGACAGTCAAATTCAACTGAAGTTTCATCTTCTCCTTCTGCAGCCTAAAATGGCAGAAAACAAAAAAAAAGTTTAGTGATTTCAACAGGACTATATAAATCCTCCCCTGCTTCTCAAAATTTATACAAAATATTTATTACTAGCAAGTGGTATGTTTATGCAGGGCTTATTCTTCAACAGCCTGTCTTCTGTTTGCTCCCAAAGCAACTACAGAATTTCCATACCTGAAGTTTTCAACATCTGGATTCACAATGAATGTGAAAATCGTATCATGTATGTGTAAAAATGAAAAATTGCAGGTCCAAGCAGCTCAGTGAAATCAGGTGCCATGTGGTATATTGCAATTAAGAGTGATCATGGCATCTCAGGCCTACATGATCAAAATGTAACTGAGCTTGCCAGCACATATAAGGCCTTTAAGGCTTTGAGGGATTCACTGTACCACGTAGCTTTTGGGGCAGTCAGTTTGCATTGAAGTCTGTGCTGCCATCCTTACTGATGTTGTTATTTAGGGTGGTAGATTTAGACTGGTTTGGCCTGCTCACACGTGCTGCAATCACACCTCATTGCAGAAATATTGCAGGTGTTTTAGATGAATCTTAGATTAAAGAATGTTGGAGAACACAGCTCTGTAATTCTGTCTGTAATTCTGTGTTGGTAGAGTATTAAAATGTAGCTGAACCTAGGAAAAGAAACAAAATTACCAAGTGAGTTCTTGGAAAATGTCTTCTATTTCTGACTTAATCTTCTCATTGTCATCCTTTCTTCTCTGGAGGAAGGCCTGCATCTCTGTCAGTGTTCGGGCCTTCCATTTTACCTAAGTAAGCAACACTGTGACATTCTGTTTGTCAGTAGGTCAGGGCAAGCCTCTTTAAGAACAGAGAAGACAAGTTCTTAAGAAGACATATGTATGTAGAAATATGTAGCCTAGTATTTTGAGAATCTCAGTAGAGCACATGAGACAGAGGTTACAATCCTTAGTCAAAAATTTTTTTATTCATTTATGCACAGTTTATTCACATGAAGGGAAATCATATTTCCTTCTCTCTTGATCAAAGGTCATGCATTTCTGTGTCTGGATAATTCAGATTTACACCCTCATGCTTTTAGTGTGTTTGTGTTTGTCAAGATTCTTACCTTCTCTTCAACTTTTGCATTTTCATAGGTGTCTCTGTAAGCCTCAATTTTAGTTTTTGTAGTCTGGATTGTTCTTGCAGCCTTGACCTATAGCAAAACCAAAAGATTTCAAGGAAGAAACTCATCCATCAGAAGCACTGAATGGTCATTCATATACACTGATGAAGCTGATACGTTTTTATTTCTAGAAAAAGCCTTACGATCTATGTTTACTAACAATATAATGCTTTCTTCAAGGAGTTACTTGTAGATACTGCTAAAAGGTGAGCAGGTACAAAATTGAACTGTACCTGGTACAAAATTAAATTGTCCACTGATTAAGAAAGAAATTTGCATAAGAAATATCTCATACAAATGCTTACAAGTCTTCTTTTTAAACCTTGACTGTAAGGACCTGTGCTGATACTTGTTTTCACTTGCATAGAGATTTCCTTTTCCTTTCATGTCGGCACAGGTTAAGACGAGTCAAAAATTCTCAAATGCTGTTCAGTGGAGGGTTCTTCATTTTCTAATGCAGTTTTCCTGTTGTCATGACTTAGTTCTGCTACATGTCAGCATACTAAGCTCACCTGTTTTATTGAGGCTGTTAAATGCTTAAATATTCTGGTGGGGAGGCCATTTTGTTGTATTTGACAGTGTGTACGGACCAAAAGAAATACCAATGGAAGCATTTAGAATACGTAAAAAAAAAAAAAAGGTGTATTTTGAAAAATGTCATCTGGTATACACTTGGCCTCAGATAATTTGACAACAAGTTCAGCCTATTCAGTGGTAGGGTCTAGATGCCTATTTTGGAACTGCTCCCTGTAGCTCATATACAAATGGCTTCTTGCAGCTCCAAACACACAAGTCTGTACAGGTCAAGGAGGAGATGTGACACGAGGAGGCATTAGGATAATATCTGTGTGCTCAGGAACAGCTCCACGAAAACAAAAGTGGGCAAAGGGGATAATACTGCCCCAAGAGCCAGAATCAACATGGAGACCACCACCACTTAGATCCCTCGAGTCATGCAAGTAAGTGTTGGCAGGACACAGAAATCAGAACTGTCACTGAAAAGAATTCCTGTGGGCAGTAAGCACTTGTATTGAAATCCAGATCTACTACTTGTGCTTTTCAGTCTGCAGTTGACTTGACAGGGCTGGGCAAATTCTTCAGGAGATTAAATTGGTGGATAAGACTATAAACACTTAGCGCTCTGTGGTATATTCTGTTTCCACGGTCTGTTAGTCACATGCCACCTCTGTCTATGCTTCCTCCTTGATACTGGATACTAAAAAATATTACATATAGCAAACAAATAGCAGCATGCCCTTCAGAATGGATGGAGTTTCACCAATGAACTCCAGATGAACCAAAATAAGTGTCTATTGAAAGACATATGTAAAAGACATATGTATTTATAATGTATGTCACCTGTTACAAGTTGAAAAAAAAAAATCAGTGACCCTGTAAATTGTCAGAAAGTCATTTATGGAAAAAAAAATTCATTTGGGAAGAGCAGTTTTCACAAGAAACTGTGTTGGAAATAATACATTTTTCCTAAGAACAGCACTCCAAATAACAACTTACTTTTTGTTTCTCCTTTTTCATAAGGAAATTGTGAAGTCCAGCTTCTCTGGTGTCCAACTCTTCTTCCAACAGTAAAGCATAAATGAGATTGGCTATTTTGAGTTCTTCCTGTGAAATGATTGTAATAAAGCATGCTAATATTCCTGCTGCACAGAGGGAGAGATTAAAAACTAGTGTTTTCTGCAATACCTGATAGATGACCATCTCAAATTTCACTTTCTTTTCAGAAAGCCTGCAAACAGTCTCATCAAAATCTTGTGTTGTTTCCCGGATGGAATCTTCAAGTTTCTTCAATTCATTTTCCAGTGCCTGAGGAAGTGAAGGAGAAGAGCAGCAGTATTTTATCTGGAGGAACAAAGAAGCTCTGAGATATTATATCAGATGCTGGAGAATGCACAATGTGGAACTGTATCCTTCAGCCAAAAGGGCCCAGAAATTACTTGTTTGGGAGGAGAGTGCTGCCAGGCTACCAAGTTATATTGTCCAAATACCCTTTTGAAGGATAAATATGATTGTATTATTTGTGTATGGCATCAGCAGCTCTGGAAATAGAACTAAAAAAACATTTTAGGAATACTGGTACATTTGTGAAGGGAAGTTACCTTCTGATAGATATCACACGTTGTGTCACTTATTAACTGATGTAAGTAAGGATTGCCTTGTTTTACTGTCTAAGCTAGGACTTATTTAATATGCTACATCATCTTTGTTCTTCATTTATTCTATTTATTAGTATTCATTTTTAGAAGCAGCTGCTGAGAAAGATCAGAAGCTTTGGTCATGAGTACTGTGAACAAAGCCACTCCTTTCTCATGTTAGTTTACCCTTCTATACTTTTCTTTTTCTTCATTCAGCTCCTTGACTTTTTTCTCATGTTCTCTAAATATTTTCTTTTCTTCATCATTCCAAACATGCTCAGGCTTCGATAGAAAAGGAGGTGGAGGAATGTCCTAGAAGTAATAAAGACAAATATACTTCGTGAGCAGTATTAAGTCTCATCAGCACACTAACAAACTATAGTATGCATCAAATTTAATGAGAGGTATTTCTTAGTGGTAAGTAAGGTACAAGCCTTAAGTCCAAGTAACATATGTATTCTGTTTCTCTGGTCTGTTACTTGCACCAGTAGTTTTGGTGTATATATACTGTGCTATTCTCTCTCACTTGCTTATATGAATTCACTACAGGATCCTGTAAAATACAAGTATTTTGTGCTCAAACTTTTTACTGTCAGTACAAGATATACCACATTTTCTGTTTCAGAACTTCAAATTTAACTCCATGCTAATGTATACTTCTAAGTGGAGTCGGCATTTTCCAAACCATATCGATTCCAGGGAGAGCGTTTGGGTCTGTCCTATCCTTTTTCTGTGACACTCCTTGATGCTCTTTCCCTCCTCTACCGCTGTACTATCTATACTTGCTGAGTTAAATGGAACACAGTATTTTTCTGTAAGATCACAGTCATGGATAATAGAGCCTTCCCTCACAGCAATACAGTTGTTGTAATGGTAATACTGGATTATGTTCCTGTAGTATTCCACTGTGATAGGGACAGGTGCTGATGGGTAAATCATATGGAGGCACTAGAATCTTCTGGCCTCTTGAGTCCAGTGTATGGTCTCTTATGGGGTCTATCTAGCCATAAGGCAGTTCTACAATTCTCTGACTTTCAGAATTCAACTTCGGTTGAAAATATTTGCTAATTGCATTTCACATTTCCTCAAAAGCCCACAAGGTACCTAAATAATGTGGCAGAAATGCCACTCACCATTTTCAAGATTTTTTTGTCTTCTAGCACTCCACCCATCATGTCATTAAGAGCACGGAGTCTTTCATTGTCCTGGGAATGACCACAAAAAGTATTTTAGGGTACAAAGGGAAGTCTACTAATCGGAAGTTTTGGGAACAGTAATAGGGTAATTCAGCTCTAGATCACCATACAATTATATTGTGTGTCACTAGAAGATCAATGCTCTTTGTCAATGTGTGTGAAATATGCTGAAAGTCTCAGAGTCTTCACTAGTGGTCAGATGTTCATATACCAAATATATAGAGGACAGATGTATCTCATGGACAGATGTTCATATCCCAAATAACTTACTAAAATTGCCATTCTGGCAGTTTTGAAAGGAATACATAGGCATAGACCTGGCCAGTGGCAGGCTAGGATGAAAGAAGTTGTTGTGCATCTCTTCTGGGGCCAGAACCATCTTATGCTTTATACAGATGTGTTTTAAAGCCAGAGGAAAACATGATCTTCTAGTCTGATCCCTGAAGAGCAAAGGTCACTCAGTCAACAAACATATCAAGCACACAGCCGGTGGTTGAGCAGCAGCATGCATTTAGAAAAGTATCTAGTCCCCAGTCACTTGATACGCTTTTTAATTTTAATTAATGATACCATTTTTAATTGCCACTAAGCACATTTTTTAAAAATATAGGCCTAACACTAAGTTTTTTCTTTCCCCAGCTGGTCTATGTAGTTTAGACCGTAAACAACAATAAGAAGGAAAAGGCACACATCACCATTACCTACCATTTTAAATTTATTCTCCCATACTACATTACTGGAATATTCCAGTACAGCATTAACTAAATCAGCCTAGCCAGAGACAAAGGTCGATTCAGTAGAAAGATACTATTTTAAGTACCATAGCATCAAGGCGTCTTTCCATTTCAAGTTTAGCCAACATTTCCACTTTCTCTCTCTCTTGTGGAGTCAAGTATTTTTCAACTTTAATCTGAAGGAAGAAATTGAGGTTTGTATCAGAGTTCTTTTCTCCAAATGTCATCACATGTGGACTAAGAATATTCAGAAAGATGACGTAATACTAATTCTTTGTGCTTTTTGTATCTCTGCTCTATGATAATATTTCCTTAAGAAGAAAATGTTTTTTTTGAACAGCTCCAAAAGCTGTACATAAAAATGCTAAAATACAAACTACCATCATTTTTGTTGTTACTAGTTGTGTTTTGTGCACATCTTTTCTAATAGTGGAATAACACAGACTTGTGGGAGAGCAAAGTGGGGAGATTGATCAAAAGAGCAGATGAGAATTTGTAAGTACAGTACTAGGTATGCTTTAGTACCTAGATATTTAGTTTGAAATGACTTAGTTTCAAAATGGTGCTCAGAGAAAACACAGAAACCCTTATCTATGGAAGTAACCCCTGGTTTGAATCTCATAGTCAGGAACAGGGGGAATTTCTACCTAATTTATGGGCAATTAAAAACTTTTAAAAGCAATAAATTAAGATGGTATACATTTTGTTCATTTCAGATTGTCTTATTAAGAGCTTTCTCCCTAAAAATGGAAGGGAAGCAAAAGAGTCAAAAAGATGGTTTTAAGTACACAGCCACATCTCTTTTAAGGCTTTTTAGTACTGACAGTGTCTGGAAATGAGAAGAATTAGAGAACTGTATTTGAGTGGGTGAAAGAGAAAGATTTATTTTTCAGACACCTCTGAATCCCGTACAGTGAGTGCTCGCTCTGGTATCTCATCATCTGTAAGAGCTGGCTCCCACACTTCCGCTTGGAGATCAAGTTGTGCCAAGATTTCTCGGATCCTTGAGTTTCTTTCTTTCACTCGTGCTATCTCCTGCTCCTTTTGTTGTGCAACTATGTCAAATTCCTTATTAAAAGCAGTTTTCACTTGGAAAATGATGTCCTGAAATACCAAAAAAAAGAGGAATATTGCACAAGTATCACATCCATCCAGGATTATATACCACTCCTCAAGTGGTATTTTCTTTCAGACCTAAGCTGGCAAATCCACACGGTTCTTTACTGCACTCCATGCATTTATCAGCTTTCATCTCAATAACTCGGAGACCTGTGCAACTATGCACTGTACGGCCTCGGTGTGCCCAAAATCTAACCGTGGTTGTGACCACTATGGGAACCAACAGATATGACAGCATCACTGCAGTAATAGAAATTTAAGAAGACATCACCTTCAATAGTACTATCTGATTGATTTTCCGTTCCCTGGTGTGCAACTCCCATTGGTGGTATAGGATAGACGTGTCTCCACCATACTGAGAGCTCAGACTTCCAGTCAGGCAGTAAGACGTACTGTCATCAGCCATTACTTCTGCCTTCTCTCCATCTTCCTTAGATAGTACAGTCTCAGGCTCAATCTCAAGATTTTTCTTCTGAACCTGAATATCACAAACATGGTAACTGTGTTAATTTTGTATGTGATCCAGTGGCAGATGTATGAAAAAAATTCTAGAGGTTATGTTCTGCAGTTAAGCTCAGTGATCAAAATAATATAAGTTTAAATGAACATATCTGGAATATTGGGTTCACTTGTAGGTTCCCCAGTACAAGAAAGACATGGGCATACTTGATCAAGACCGTGATAGGCCACTGATACAATTAAGAACCTGAAGCATCTAACATGCAAGGACAGGCTGAAAGATCTGGGACTGTTCAGCCTCAAGAAGGAGAAGGCTTGGAGGGATCTTTGTAATGCATATAATGCATGTAATGCATGGTTTTATAAGACATCAGTTCAGACAGT
>VWZK01001394.1:1855-28598 GCA_013396935.1 Baryphthengus martii
CCCTCCCCCAGCTCCGCTGCCCTTCTCTGGCCACGCTCCAGTCCCTCCAGCTCCTTCTGGGAGGGAGAGGCCCAAAACATGACCCTGGTATGAAAGTACCTTTAACAAAAAAATTAAGTGATATTCATTGGCTCTGCAACTTGAACAAAGGCCCACACAGTCTAAAAGGACATGGGCTTTTTCTGCACTGTGTGAGGCCAAATCCAAAAGTCCGGAGAGATGGCAGAAGGACCACGGGTATGGTTGAATGGGATTTTTCATGACACTGTTTGTCCAAATTTGAGACATGCTTGTGCTCCAGATGGTGCTTCACAGCAAGGAAAAGTTTCCTTAGAAAGATTTTCCCAATTTCTAATTAAACTGAGTCCCTTCTTACAGGTCAGAACTGGCCAACATTTACCTTCACGATTCCACACGTCATTTAGGACACTGACTTAACAACTGGGTTCCAATTCAGCTTTTCATCCTTAGTGACCACTGTAGAGTGATGCTCACTCACCACAGTTCATTTGTCCCACCAGAAACCAATTTTACCACCATCAGAGAACAATGTGACCAGGCTGCTACATATGAAAAGCTTTCTCCAATCAGATCTCCACTCCATCGCCTGCTCTACATAGCCCAGATGAACTGGACTTGGTGGTCATCACGACACTTCTCCTGCTCGGACATTTGAACAGAAAAAAAAACAAATCACTTTTCTTTCTGACCTCCTGACACTAGAATATTTTTCAATATTCTCCTTATTTATTTTATTCAAGCCTTCGAAGCTGTAACGAGAGCCAGCAGATGGGAGCAGGAGCTGGATCATAGCAGAGCAGAAATGAGCTGCATGTTTTTCAGCAGCGAGGATAATTAACCACGCGAACAGCTTGCGTCTGCTGGATTCTCCATCTCTGCAAGGCTCTAAACCCAGCACAAGGGATTTTGCTGAAAGACAAGAGACATTCAAACCCGAGTTACAGACTTGACGCAGAAACTACTAAGTGAACTTCTACGGCTGATTATTATACTGGAGATCAGATGCAGCTACTCTGATTTTTGAGCCTAAATATATTTCATGGCCAAAGATGCCCAAGGTATGCTTGTAAACAACTACCCAAACAAAGCCACTTTGCCATCCTGGAAGCTCTGACAGAAATATCTAAAAGCAGTGTCATTTTCTTCTCCAGAACTAGCAAAGCAAGTCTGTCCTTCCCCCCAAGACATCATAACTATTTAAAACTCCTAAATTCCCCACAAAATGGAAATTCTCGGTACATCAACTCTTAGCTAGCGCCCAGGAGCTTGTCAGCATGCCAAAAAAAGGGACTGGATTTAGTGGGTTCATCCTGCTGGAGATGGACCATCAGCAGAAGCCACCGAGCACAGAATCATAGAGTGGTTTGGGTGGGAAGGAACCTTGCAAGGTCGTCTGGTGCAACCCCCCTGCAGGGAGCAGGGCCATCTGCAACTCGAGCAGGTTGCTCAGAGCCCCGACCAACCCGACCTGGAATGGTGCCAGGGATGGGGCAGCCACCACCTCTCTGGGCAACCTGGGCCAGGTTCTCACCACACTCAGTGTAAAAAAATTCTTTCTTAGATCTAGTCTAAATATCTCCTCTTTTACAGAATCACACGGAATCAGAGAATGGTAGGGGTTGGAAGGGACCTCTGGAGATCTAATCCAACAGTCTGCACATGATGGTGTTCAGGTCAGTTTTGGAAGCCTCTAGAGAAGGAGACTCCACAATCTTTCTCAGTAGCCTGTTCCAGGGCTCTGTCATCCTTGAATAGATTCAGTTTAAAACCATCACCCCTTGTCTTCTCCCAACAGGCCCTGCTCCAGAGTCTGGCCCCATCTTTCTGACAGGCCCCTGGAAGCCCTGAAAGACCCCTAGAAGGTCTCCACGGAGCTTTCTCCAGGCTGCACAAGCCCAATTCTCCCAGCCTGGCCTCCCGGCAGAGGGTTCCAGCCCTCCCAGCATTGCTGGGGCTCCTCTGGCCCTGCTCCCACAGCCCCTGTCTCTCCTGGGCTGAGGCCTCCCGAGCTGGAGCCAGGCCTGCAGGGGTGGTCTCCCCAGAGACTCTGCCAAGGTGGTTCTCACCTCTGAAAATGCTTCCACGGGACAAGCAGTACCTGCTTGAGGAGACACCTTTTTGAGAGCCTTTCAAACAAACCAACACGCATTCCTGATACCAAGCAGGCCTCTAACTCACAGTTACAAGCTTCAAAAAGCAGGAAACACAAAATTTAACACTTGGATACGGATTTTTTGTCCGCTTATTCCTGCTGTACACCCACACGCGCAGCACAGGAGCCGAGCAAGGGTAAGACGAACGAGGCTGGACGGCGGCGCAAGTTTGGGGCAGTCCAACCGTGCAGCCTTTTGACAACTCTCCCACCAGAGGCCCTGCCTCTTGAGACATTTAAATCTTCGCGGAACGACGCAGCGGTAACGGCGTCGTAAGGATCGCGGCTGCCTTGGCGGGGAGATGGACTGGATAACTTAATAAGCCTTTTGTATCTCTCCCTGCTCTGATCCCGCTGAGCTCTGCCGCTATTATTAAAGGCATTTTTTTAAGGTATTTTAATTTACTCCTCTAAATGGATTTCCATTCGTTCACTCCCACCAAGCGAATGTTGGCAGGGACATTAGCAGTGTGATAAAATAGCTGTAGCTTCATGCTGGTTTTAATGTGTTACATAGACAAGAGAAGTCATTAGCTCTTAGCCTTTAATATACCCTCTTTACTGCTGCATAACTGTTTATCACTCAAAAGTGCCAGGCACAGGCCACGCTCTTTCCTTTATGAATCAATAGACATTTGCGCAAGGCTGCAACGAAAAGGAATCATACCCAGTCACTTCGAGCACGGTTTGTACCGCCAGAGCTGAAAAAGCTCGTCCCTGACATTTTCAGCCCTCCTGAACATTCCCAGAAGTGGCTCTTCTTAGGGTTTTTACACAGCTCCCCCAATTAGGGGTAAACTCACAGCGAGGTGACGATGTCTTGCTCGTGTGCCGAGCGGCAGGTTTCTTTCTCCTTTGTAATATCTGCTCTAGAACCTCATTAGCGGCCGCGGCGCGATACAAATTGAACGTGGACCGTGAAATTAATGATGCTCAGAAGCAGGTCATCAATTCTGGAGGCAGAGTGAACCTCGTTTTTTTAATAAATGTTTTCATACGTCTGGCCCAGTTTGGAGAATGAGACCCATCTGTATTATTTTTATGAATACTCGATATGCTCCGAGGTCTATTTGCTCCAGTCTCGGAACCCAAGCATTTCAAAAATACTTCCCTGTTAAAAATTTCTTGCTAGAAAGAGGTCATACACGTGCCCCGTGTGGAGAAGAGATGCTCCTGTAAAGACAAAGCATCCCCAACAAGAGCAGCTGGCTGATGAAAAAACAAAAGCGATCGGAAAAAAATAGATGGAGAACGGCTTAGAAGGGCTGAGCCTCCAAAAGAAAATGCTACTGTGCCCCTGGATTCGTGCTGTCCTCGTGGACATCGATGCAAAGGCTGTAACTATGATCTAAAATCAACAGGAATTAATGAAGATGCTAAAGGTCGCTAGAAACAAAATGGTCAAATAAATACGTGAACGACACGTAAAGGCTTGACAGTTAACCTCAGGCTGAGCTCTAAAAGCTAACCCAGGGTGAGCTTCTGGGATCAGGAAAAGATCATTTCACTGAAACTGCAGAATTGTTTGTCGGATTTTGGACCAAGGGTCTAAAAGTCTCATTTGTAGGGCCACGTGACAACACAGAGTGACAATACCAGTGTCACCTGGGGGTTTCTAGAAAGTAACACCCATTACAGGGAGGACCCTGAAGGGCACAGGCCACTCAGACCTCACCTCAGAGCACCACAATTCCTATTTCTCTCTTTCTCTTCGTTAACCCAACTATAATTAATGTGATTGAGAAGTATTTTCCAAAGCAATCCTTGGGAAACACAGGCAGGTAGCAGAGGCCTTCCAAGAGGGTCCAAGCCAATTACATGCAACAGATGCAATTCCTATTGAGACATCCAGAAGTATATTAAATTTGGTAGTTAAATTTATTGTATTAGTTTCTGTGGCATGACTTTCTAAGCCAGCACAGATGAAAATCCAGTTAACCACAGGAAGGGTGTAGGTTTCTTATTTTTTTCCCCTAGAAGCAGCTGTAAAAAACAGTAGACAAGCCCGGCTTTGTTTATAAGCATCCTCAGCAAGTTAAAAAAAACCCCTAAACAATAGTTTGGGGTTCACCTGGAGATGATTCTTTTCTAAATATAAGAATTTGAGAGTAAAGACAAGAAATCTCAAATATTCCAAATTGCTTTTAAGGGTCACCTACCAGTGACTGACTTGAGATGGATTTCTGCAGCTCGGCAGTGGTATTTTTGCTGCTAAAAACCCCTTACCACGTTGGTTTTGTTGAGAACTTATTGCCACACCTAATGTAGCCCCGCTGTGCACATTGACAGCTGTGATTGATGGGCCACATCAACAGCCACCAGCTCCCAGAGAGCTGCCCTCAAGTTGGAGCTATTGGATTCTGCTGAGCTAAGATTGAATTTAATTATAAGGGGGGAAAAAGCAGAAATTAGAAGGGGAATTTACACCCCAGTGCACATGAGAGGCCAGAGGTGGCCAGAGGATGACAATTTGGTTTCCCAGCAACTTTTGATGTTTCTAATTTAGGTTGCCCCCAACAGAATGGGCAAAATCAAGACCTTTTTGACATTTCCATTAGAACGGACCTGTGCTGAAATGCCATTTAGAGCCAAAACCGATCTCACTGCCTGTCTCAGTGGTTAGCAAACCAACAGAAAAGAGAGAAGGTTTTTCTCCTAGATCATTCAGCCAGCAGAAGGACTTGAACTTGGATGTCTTATTGTGCAGATCAACGCTCTAACCACTAGAATCTCCAGGACAAGAGAGACACTGGACACTCCAACTCAATTTCATAGATTCATAGAATAATTAAGGTTGGAAAAGACCTCCAAAATCATCAAGTCCAACTGTCTACTCAACATTATCATAACCATTAAACCATGTCTTGAAGCACCACATCCTCACATTTTCTGAACACCACCACCTCCCTGGGCAGCCCATTCCAATGCCTCATCACTCTCTCAGTAAAGAAATTGTTCCTAGTAGCCAACCTAAAGCTCCAAAGGTCCTTTCCTTCCAAAGGATTTCAATCAAATATGTTGCTAGTATGGAGAAAGCAACTCAGCAAGAAAATACCTCCCAACCACCTCCAGATATAACCTCAGTAGAGTCGAGGTCTTCTCAGAACCGAGGTCTTCTTCCTCTGATTCTCCTCCCAGGTACGACTTAGCAAGCAAAAAGTAAAGGCACCAGGAAATGAGAGGCAATGGACTCCAGGTAAAAAAATAACACACATATGTCTACGAACACAAGTAAAATCCAAATATCCTTAGTCTTGCAAAATTGGAATTTTATGAAACCCTTGGCATCACGTAGAGCTTCTTAAGGTGGAAGCTATAAGAAGAACAATTGTCTCTTCTCCTGCAAAAGGAAGCAGAGGAATTAGAAGCTCTACAGTTTCATTCATTCTGTTTACTTTTCTGTCTTTACTCTGCCCTGGCACAAGCAGGGTCTGAGTTGACTGATTTAAGGGCGTCTCAAGGTGGCCTCACCAGCCCAATGGAGAAGATGCAGCGTTACGTGCTCTGCCCCCAAAGCACAGAGAAAACTCCTGTGTTGCACGTGACGATCTCGCTTGTGATTTATTCAATAAATTAAGCCCTGTGTTCTACGCATCAAAGACGAAGGAGATCACAGTCCTGTCCCTGGATGTCCCCAAAGGATTATTTTGAAATTCCTCACGCACGGCGATTGCGAGCAGCTCGCTCCAAGTATCCGACAGCTCGTATTAACATCGCGTTAATCAAAGCAGGAGTGACCACTTCAAACCCCTGGAGGTTTGACAGGTCAGGTCTGACAAACTCTTCTGCTCAGGAGACGAGAGAACAGACACCACCAGCCTTTGATTCTTGCAGAGAGAAGCAGCAATGACAATGAGACTCGTGGGCTGGGTGCAAAATTTAAACATTATTAAACCATTTCTTTTCTCCTGCTGGAGCAAAGTTACTCGTCTCTCCTTGACTCAGAACTCGCCTGATCACAGGTCTGACTGTGGAACCATTTCTGAAGTAAGATGCTTCTAAGTGTGAGCTGCGGTGTTGAGGAAGGGAACTGAGAAAGCCACACGCAGGTACCACGCTTTCTGGGAAGCAGTGATGAATTTGGACGATCCCGTTAACCTGCAGGGCTTTCACACTGACCACTCCCAGCAGGAAAGGTTGGCCACATCAGCTTAAAAGAGCATGAAAATGGGATCGCTTGGAAGTTTGCGGAGAATCTCGTGGAGGGAGGCGCAGCTACTGCCAAAGTAACTTTCACCATTCTATTCACATAGAGAGGGATGGGAAAAGAAAACCTCTCGTTGAGCTGCATCTAACACCTTTCAACATAAAACAAGGTCTGGATGGGGGCCAAGCTCCGTGATAAATGTTTGTGTTAGGAGCCAGCTGCGCTGTTTGCCCGGCACTGTAAAATCAAAAGTGACGTGTTGAGGAACGCTCCTTTAGATAAACCCTGAATTACACACGTCAGGGCAACCCTTATTTCATCCAACTTTGTCCTCTCCCTCTTTTACAACCACAGTATCTGAGCTGACAAGACCCCAACTATGTCATTACGGTGTTTTATCAGGATCAGCCTTCAGACCTCTACATTAATCCAAAAAAACAACCCAAACTCCAAGCATTCTGTTGCACTTCACAGATTCCCACACTACATGTTGAACATTTCTACTCTTTTCAGCTCCCTGCAAGGAGGGAAAAAAAGAACTAAACGAACGACTCAGCAGTTTACAACCATCTGCTTGTAACTCAGCAATTCATAGAATCATAGAATTGTCAAGGTTGGAAGGGACCTTAAAGATCATAGAGTTCCAACCCCCCTGCCATGGGAAGGGACACCTCCCACTAGAGCAGGTTGCCCAGAGCCCCATCCAACCTGGTCTTAAAAACTTCCAGGGATGGGGCTTCCACCACCTCTCTGGGCAACCTGTTCCAGGGTCTCACCACCCTCATGGGGAAGAACTTCTTCCTAATGTCCAATCTAAATCTCCCCTCCTCTGGTTTGAATCCATCCCCCTTGTCCTATCACTGCCCGACATCCTCAAAAGTCCCTCCCTGGCTTTCTTGTTGGCCTCCTGCAGATCCTGGAAGGCCACAAGAAGGTGTCCTCGCAGCCTTCTCTTCTCCAGACTGAACAACCCTAACTCTCTCAGCCTCTCTCATGGCCGGAAACGCACGCAAAATCCTGCTTCCAAGATACAGCAAAAAGGGTGGTATGAATAAGTTGTCGTCTTTTCTCCCCAAATCACATTCCAGGGGAAAAAAAAAAAAAAAAAAAGAAGGATTCAACTGGGAAATGAAAGACCCGCTGGGTCAGCTCATTACAAGAGATGTCCAAGAACGGTGGAGCTGCCATTGTTCAATCCCCAACCAGAACAGTAACGAGCAGCGCCGCTCAGCAAATGGCCTGGATGATACCATAGATCTTCCCTTCCCATCTCTAACTTGTGCATCATTTCCTGACAGTCCCATCTCCCCTTCCAAGCAGATGGCTCCCTCCAGTACATCTTTAAGAGACCTCCCAGGCAGTTGGATGGATGGTGGCGAACGAGCGTTTTGTTTTCTCGCTTGCTCGTACATTATTTTCCCCGTGTTAACGACAGCCAAGTTATTGTCCTGTGAATAAATCCATTTAGGCCTCACAACGTTGGCTGCGAGTGAGAGGGCGAGCGAGCGGCGGAAGCCAAACTTGGCACCAGCGGAGCGTGGATACGGCCATCCACAAAAACACTCCTCTATTAACCAAACAGCGGCATTTCCAAACCCAGCAGGGTCACGGCGGAGCCCTGCTGGGAAACAGAAATTAACTCCGAATGGAGATCATTTGTCTCTTGAATGTCGTCGTATTCGCAAGATCTCTCTGGCAATGCCGGGCTGCTGGGAGGAGCGATAGCACCGACACGGGAACGAGGTGAAAATGGAGCTTCCTGGTGAAGCCAGGTGGCACTCCAGATCGCTCGTGGAATGAGAGCTTGGAATGCGAAGAGAGCGGAGGAGAAATTTGTCTCTGACAAGACGTCGTTGCGATTGACGGCAGCAGATTCTGTTTGGTTCCACGTAGAAGGAGTAAATTAAAGTAGCTCAGTTACTACCACGTTACTACTCAGTTGCTGTTTGCTTGGCTTTTTGTCTCTTTCTTACATAGAAAAAACATTTTTTATCTTATCCAAAAAAAGCCGTGGATAGGCCTGATGGAGAACACACACCAGACGTGCCGAGGCAGTGAAGAAATGGGACCAGTCATCCCATTTGGAGTTTGCACAGGATAGGAAGCAGTTAGATATTTTGGGACTGCCACTGGGCATAAAAAAATGGGAATTTTTGGAGAGTGAAGAGTTGTTTTAAATATTAAGTGCGTAAAAGGGGAGATGTGTTCCTGCAACATGGGGTTGATGTGTATTTACGTATCTTCCACTCAAGTAGCATGAAGCAGGCTGATGAATCTCTCCAAAAGGCATTTTCTTAACTTTCCCCAGTGAAGAAGCAACTAAATACCTGCAAGGAAGTCAGCTATTTTTTCCTGGCCAAACTGTATTAACAAGCTTTCTTCTCTCAGCAGAACCACTGCCTGTGGCTACAGAGCACTGTCTGAAAAAAGGAAATTTTCCCAAAACGTCCAACTGCAAGAGAAGTCAGGTCGAGTTTTGTTTTTCAAGAAATCAACTTCACACCTACGTTGGCAAGTTTTACAACTTCCATGGCAAAAGAAGCCCAAAGATGAGACCTGGATGGTACTGGGGACACAATCTTTTTCTAGTGCAAGACTGAAAACCAGTGTGGCCCTCACGGGCTTCAACGATGCTCTCACGATTGGCTCTCTGCAGTGAAGGGTACCCTTGGTGGTGGACCACACAGTAACACACAAGTAAAAAAAAATCCTTCTATTGTCACTTTTCAGACAGACTGAGAACACCTACGTCCTGCGCTAATTCGGCACCTTGATGGACAACGGTGAATTGGATCAAGCAGCACAAGCGACACAGCAAAGACATCTGCTGTACTGTCCGTATGGTTCTCTTGTCCATAATCAGTCTAAACTAAATGTCCTTTATCACTTACTCAGAACCACAGAATGGTGGGGGTTGGAAGGACCCTCTGGAGCTCCTCTGGTGCCACCCCCCTGCTCCAGCAGGGTCACCCAGAGCAGGGGGCCCAGCAGCGCAGGCTCCAGGCGCCTTTGGAATCTCTCCAGACAAGGAGACTCCCCAAGCTCTCTGGGCAGCCTGGGCCAGGCTCCAACCCCCTCCCACCAAACAAGTTGCTCCTCCCGCTCCCAGGGAACCTCCTGGCTTCCAGTCGGTGCCCGGTGCCCCTTGTCCTGGTGCTGGGCACCACTGAGCAGAGTCTGGCCCCAGCTTCTTGACCCCAACTCTTTAGATCTTGCGAAGCACTGAGAAGATCCCCAACACAACATAATTTGAACCATGCACCAGAGCAACAAACTCTCTTGAGAAATGCAAGCAGAACCCACATCAGATACTTTTAAAAATCATTTTGTTTCTAATAAAAACAGAAGAAGAATCGAAAACAAAACATTACCTCACCTCACACAAACTGAACGTCAACAGCTTCATAAAATAAAGTGTTTTCCAACAGCTGCGCCTAAATTTCATCGACATGTTAATAAACACATTAAATAATAATCACTCTGAATGACACAACTCTGGAAACCCATCACTTTCCTTCTGAAGTCACCCAAAAATGTTTCCCCATTAACTACAATATATTCAATCTTCTTTCGCTGACAAGTTGGACTTCAATGTGAAGGATGTTCAGGAGACATAGAAACCTCATTATCCCCACGTTAAATGACTGCGGATGCAAGTGCTCGTGAAAATATTACTTAGAGATGTGCTTTGGGCAAACCTTTGCTTGGCACAGACAACCAGACTCATTCACCAGCATATTTTAGTCCTGAGCTACAGATCTTCCGTCGTTTGAGCCTTAAGCTGTTCCAACAGACATCAATTGGGAGCTGAAGTTCTGCATTTTCCCTAGCAGGGCACCAGCATCTGGCACACTCTGCCCTTGGGTTTGGAAAATTGTAATTTATTAACTCCCTAGAAGTAAATTCCACTGCTGGCACTAGAAGATTTAAGTTTTGCTTAAAATCTCTTCTTTTTTTTTGGAGGAAAACTTTGAACACGATGGTTTTTGAGTGATCCCTGGAATTTCCTTATCGTACAGAATGCTCCAATGGTAACATCATTGGGATCTTCTCAGCACTTCTCAATATCTACAGGACAGGGAGCAAGAGGCTGGGGCCAGACTCTGCTCAGTGGTGCCCAGCACCAAATAGAACCCAGCAGATTCCCTGGGAGCGGGAGGAGCAACTTGTTTGGTGGGAGGGGGTTGTTGGAGCCTGGCCCAGGCTGCCCAGAGAGCTTGGGGAGTCTCCTTGTCTGGAGAGATTGCAAAGGCCTCTGGACCCTGCGCTGCTGGGCCCCCTGCTCTGGGTGACCCTGCTGGAGCAGGGGGGTGGCACCAGAGGAGCTCCAGAGGGACCTTCCAACCTCTACCATGTTGGGATTCTGCGACCATGAACCAGGCTGCCATCAGGCCCTTGTGTAAAATACACAGCCCTGTCTACTCTCTCCCCTAACCTCAAGCCACAATCTTTAAGCTTCTCCTCTCTATTCCAGGAACCACGTAGCCTCGTGGCCACCACCGACACGCACGTCCCTTCCAGTTTCCCAGCGCTGGTGACACACGAAGCTGCTTGGGAACACCGGAAAAAGGACAAATCCCGACGTTTCCCTTTACAGGCCTCCTTAGCTACGGCAAATTCAGCGAGTGACAGCGGAGTCAACTCTGAATAAAGCCAGGGAGGGTTTCACCCTGCGTTGTGATCCCGCGTATCTCGCCCAGAACCAATTTATAAAAGTCGTCCAAGAAAACCGGTGCTAATCCTTTTACGGCAAAATAAACAAAAGTTCCAAAAGGGTCAGCGGAAAGGACATTTTTATTGACCAATTTCCACCTGCCTTAGCTAAATAGCCCCGGCATCTGTTTAATAATTTGCTGCACCAAAGATATCTCCGTCGGAAGACGGCAGAAAAGAGATTCGAGCATTTTCTTGCAGTAAGTTGGACACACCAATGTATTTTTAAATGCTGTTACATTTTGCTCCTACAGCAGCTCTCTAAAAATTGATTGAAAAAGCAATTACAGTATTCAAGTTTTCTCTGCTCCTGTTATTTTCATTTTCCTTTCCTAAGAGCACGATACACAAAAATAAACTAGGAAGGATGCTGGAGGCTTCATGAGACAGTAAAGCGATGGGAAGGCTAAGAGAGAGCAGACATGGACAGTTATCTGATTGAAAAGAACAGAGAAACACCTTAAATTGTGATTTGACTGCTATTTTTACCACGATAAAAGTGCTTAAAAATGGACCGCTCCTGCTTTATTACGCAATTAAATGAAAAAAAAAAATAATAATTTGAGTGCATGAACTAATTCTTGTAATAAATGACCTTTTAAGTTTAATTGTTGCAAGGATATGGATCCAGCAAGCACTGATGTGTTCAGTGAGGTGGGACATGAGGCTGGGAAAAGGCCCTGGACAGCTCAGGGAACATTCTAGAGAGGATGGGCTCATTGAAAGTCCACCTGCAGAAGCCTCCCGGCTCCCAAACACTCCCCTTCTCCACTCCTGCCTCTGGAAATTTTCCTCTGTTCCTCCCCATCACCTGTGCATCTCAACCTCCAAAACTGAAGATTAAAGGATAGATCAACAAAATTCTCCTGCAGCTGTTTTTTTTTTTTCTCTGTTAGATCCTATACTCCATGAAACCAGCCGGAACGTCAGCCAAAATAAAATCAGCTCCTTTTGGCACAGGCAACCCAAAGTTAACACCTTGAATCAGGTGTAAAAAAATAAACCAGCCCCAGACAAGCGGATTTTGACTCGAGCTTGTACGACAAGCTCAGCAGCTCTGTAAACACCTCCTCCTCGCCTCTGCTGCCAGGAACTTTCTGACTGGTGGCTTCCTGAGTTCCCTTCCATTCCTCCAGAGCCCAGCACGAAACGAGAAAGGGTTATCTCACAACCTGGACCTGGAGCTGGGTTTTAGCAGCCTCTTAAAAAAGTGCAATGCACAAAATTGACCAATGGTTGGGATGGGAGCTGATGGGCTTCCTTGGCCAGACACGCTCGGCTCCCTCTACAGCCACTATCCTGCTGTCTTCTTTTGTGTTCTGTCCTCCTCTGCTATCAACACTCATCTGAATCATGTCATTTCTCTCTCTCCAGTATAATTATTTTAGGGTTTTTTATGATTTCTTATGCATGGAAAACCCTCCACTGGCCAACCAGGTCATCCCCACCTTCAGGGAAATCTCTCTTGAAACCTTGAGCTACCACCACGTCTGCAAGAAATGATGCAACGAAGGCGGCAAATAAGGAATGATCCATAAATAATCTTCAATTATGTCGTTCTATAAGTTAAAATCAGTCACTGGGGGTTTAGGGAAGGGAAGAGACAATGATATGTCCCACCTCCTGCAAAAGCAAGTGGTCAAGTACAGATCTGGTACTGGTAGCTGAGGTTGGTGTGGATGACACCGGCTCTTGAGGACAGATTGGATGTAAAGAGTATTTCCTTGACGCCACCCTACACCTTCAAGAGTTGCTTGATTATTTACAGTCAAGTAAAAGGGCGAGTGCAAGGGAATAAAGAGAGAAGCAAAACCTGAAGCCTGTCACAGAAAAACAGAATATTAGGGGCTGGAAGGGATCTTGAAAGATCATTGAGTCCAATCCCCCTGCCAGAGCAGGATCATCAAGAGTAGATCATGCAGGAATGTGTCCAGGCAGGTTTTGAATGTCTCCAGAGAAGGAGACTCCGCAACATCTCTAGGCAGCCTGGGCCAGGCTCTGTCACCCTCACTACAAAAAAGTGTTTCCTTGTGTTTAAACAGAACCTCCTCTGCTCCAGTTTGCACCCAGTGCCCCTTGTCCTGTCATTGGGTGCCACCGAGAAGAGCCTGGCTCTGTTCTCCTGACACTGCCCTTTCTATATCTATAAACATGAATGAGGTCACCCCTCAGGCTCCTCTTCTCCAAGCTCAAGAGAACCAGCTCCCTCAGCCTCTCCTCAGAAGGCAGATGCTCCACTCCCTCAATAAGCTCAGGGGCTCTGTGCTGGACTCTCTCCAGCAGTTCCCTNTCATCTCATCACACAACAAGCAAGTTTTTCACCACCGCAGTAAACTCATGGGGAGATGCTCCCCTGTCATTATTTCATTACATCAATCTCAACACTCGCTAACCTATTAGGAGAAAAACATTTTAAATCATTTTCCTCATCAGAGGGAAAACAACCTCTCTCATTACCTAACTATGGATCAGTGCCAAACGATACAGAGTGGAAATGCACTTTAAAAGAGAAAAAAAAGCCCAGTTGATGCCCATGTCAAAACACCGACAGAGGAATTCGGGACAATGGCCCAGGAGAAACGCCCGTTGCACAGAAGTGAGGGTGGCTCAGACCAGCCCACCGCTGAATATTTGGAGAAGAAGGTCTCAGGGTGGATCAAATCCAACACCAACTCGCCAAAACCATCAGCACACATTTCCCCTCTTCCTTCCTCGACCGCTCACAACTCAGTACCTTGGGGCTCAAGCTCAAGTTGTCACAAATAACTGAATAAATAGGATGAAATAAATAGAGATATGTATTTTAGACTATTTTTGGAAGATTCATGACGTTGCAGATCTGGCATCATCACCTGAACCCTGTCCGAAACTTTTCCTTTCTGATTCGTGTATAAATTGAGTGGGAGCATCAACTTAGCTACTGATTATCAAAGGATTTTGCTTTCTTGGCTACTTCAGGAAATTTCTTCCTTTCTTTTTAAAAGTTATACAAATATATCAGGCTAAAACCAAAGCTCAGCAGAACAAAAGTGAAGGTGGTGTTAAAATGCCTTAGAATCATTGGATCATAGAAGGGTTTGGGTTGGAAGGGACTTTTTAAGGTCATCTAGGCCAACGCCCCTGCAGGGAGCAGGGCCATCTGCAACTCGAGCAGGTTGCTCAGAGCCCTGGCCAACATGACCTGGAATGGGGCCAGGGATGGGGCAACGACCACCTCTCGGGGCAACCTGGGCCAAGGTCTCACCACCTTCTTCAAGGCTTTCTAATGTCCAACAGCTCTTATTCTTGTGAGATGAAAAAAATGGACTGAATTTACGAAGCTCGCCTCTTTCCAGACATCCAAACTCACCTGCCAAGCAAATCAACGCCTGGGTTAAATACTTTACATTAACTCACTGTCAAATTGACATCTTGATTTGAAAAAGCCGTTCTCTTATTTTCAAAACTTCATCCAGCTCTTTGTATCTATCTCCAGTGCTCTGATCCCGCTGAGTTATTAATGTGAAAAATTAGCAGGAGGATTTGCTTCCCCCCTCCCTTGAAAGCTGACTTGATGGAAAGCAGCTTTTCTGGCCACTCTTCAGCCCAGCTGCGAAACGCAACGCCGAGAGCAATTAAGACATGCTCCGCCCGTATCAACGAGGCCGCGATACAGAAACTTCAAGATGTGTTTATATACCCATGAACAATTCATTTCAATTAAATGAGACTTTGTTGGCTTGGCCAATCATGCAAGCGCTGCCAAATTATTTTTAAGAACCTCAAAGACCACATAAGCCCTGGCACCCTCCAGCTATTTGTGGGTTTACAGTGGAGAGCGGGTAGATCCTGCTTGCCCGAGTCCATTTGTCATGGAGACTCCTCTCTGATCTAACAGCAGGTTCTTGTGTTCAGAACATCAGCTGCTTAATCTCAACCCCTTCTCTCTTTTCCTCTTTTTTATTTTTTTCTGCTGATAGTTCAGACTACAGTCTCTACTTTGTGCTGTGGTGATTGGTGTAAATCCTGCTCCTTGTCCCTTCTGGTGGTTATTGGCAGATGGTTCATAAAAAGGGCTAAAAAAGCATCATCGTGGCCAGAAGTATTTCACGTTGCTCTGAGCAGGGACATTTCTTAAACATAGCATGGTCCGCTGATTTGAAGAGGCAATGACAATTAGGAAGCCACGGGCTGTTGGTCACTCTTCGATAGACCTTTCATTAATTCTTTGAGAAGCCCACCCAACATCCACACCTCTCTTGTGGTAGAAACTCTTCTATCAGAAAAAGCAAGAGAATTCATCTTTCTAAAGCATGTGGCTACTCCCCAAGCCTACTAATGTAAGAAATATTCTTCCTCTTCTTCTTCACTTTGCCACCCTTCCTAGAGTTCATACTGAGCACTGCAGATGAAATCTGGATGATGCTCTGGCTGCTCCTACCCACACTTGTGCAGGTTGCCATTGGCTTTACAAATCAGAAAACAAACACACCTCGTACAAAAACTCATCAGGAAGAAGAAGGAATGAAATCAAAATCCCCAAATACCACGCAATATTAAAAGGAATGAATCTGAACATCAAAACATGGCTTTAAACCCAGCAGGAGTCCAAGGTGAAAAATAAATAGAATCATAGAATTGTTTAGGTTGGAAAAGACCTTCAAGATCATCAGGTCCAACTGTTGCCCCATCCCTGCCAGGGCACCCCTGAGCCCTGTCCCTCAGCACCACATCTCCACGCCTTGGAAACCCCTCCAGGGAGCAGGGGGACTCCAGCCCTGCCCTGGGCAGCCTGGCACACGCCTGGACAACCCCAAAGGGCCTTGAAGAAATTCTTCCTCAGCTCCAACCTAAACCTCCCCTGGGACAACCTGAGACCATTTCCTCTTGTCCTGTGACTTGTTCCTTGGGAGAAGAGGCTGACCCCTGCCCCAGCTCCAACCTCTTGAGAGCGAGAAGGTCTTCCCCGAGCCCCCTTTTCACACATGGTGAGCGTTGACTGCTACCTTCAACCTGGGAATGAGCAAAAGGGCTTTGAATGGAGAAAGCAACAAGAGAAGAAGAGTCACCTTTCAGATGCAGCTTTGTTTCAAGAGCGATCACCTGTGCCAACCTGGGAATGGATTTCTCAAAACATTTCTCTGAATCCTACATCCCTACAAGCCTGCTAGCGCAGTTATCACACCGACATCACCCTCTGGAACCCACCACGGTTCCTGGATGGTTTGTAGACCACGCTCAGTTGTACCAGTGGCAAAGCAAATGGCAAAGCCGAAGTGTTTCTACTTAAGAGGACAGGAAACGGTTCTTCAAGTAACTCAAGGAAGACCCAAAACATCAATAGTTTTATTTTGAGTCACTAGCACTGGGAGGAGAGCTCTAACACACCAGCTCGTGTACTTTCACCGTTAACACTTATTATAGAATCATAAAATTCCCTGAGTTGGAAGGAATCTCCAGAGGCCATCTAGTCCACCCGCCCTGCCATGAGCAGGGACATCCTCAACTAGATCAGGTGGCTCAGAGCCTCATCCAGCCTGACTTGGAATGTCTCCAGGGATGGGCTCTCCATGGGAAACCCATTCCCGTGTTCCACCCACTTCTAGGCAAACGGGTCATCTTCACTATTTTGAAGTGTCTAATTAGGAAGATATTAACAATATTTTTGTGGCCAATAAAGTGCCATGGAAAAGAACAGATTAGGAATTCAAGATGAAATGCCATCTTAAAACCAAGGAGAGGAGTTCAACCTGTCACCACCCTGCCCATGATACAGTTTCCGAAACCACCCTTAAATGGGAAAAAACTATAGCGAAGCAGAAAAATCTCACTCCCTTCTGCTAGAAGCCTTGGAGCTCCCTTGGAGGCTTGAATGTTTGGTTTGCTCCATTTTCAAGGGTTTTTTTTCCTTATGATTGTAGGAGACCGAAGAGGCTATCGAGGCCGATGCTATTCATGCAAGGAGTGAGTAGGATGCAGCTGAATGACAGGATCTTTTTCTCTCCTTTTCTATTTAAAATGACTCAGGACAGACATTATTTAGAGCTAATGGGATAGATCTCATCTCACTCACATTGGAAGAAATCCATTGACTTCAAGGTCAGTTGAAATCGGAATCTGAGATACCCATCTTCACAAATTCACCCCTTTTCAACTCTCTCTCTTCTTTACTTTCTCCAGCAGCTTCAATCAGCACCTAATTAATTAAAATAGAACACAGCCCAGGGCAGAGCCCCCCCATAGAGTTGTATTATTTTTACTCTGTTTTCACTTTACAGAGGCACAAGGTCCTCCAGGAATTTAATTAAAGAGCCCATCCCAGTGGTTTAAATTCCCCAGGGAATCCTTGATGGGGATCATAATGACCCGAACTTGGTACCACCCAACAGCTTTCTGCATGGAAAGGTCTTCCAAGATTTTAATTAAAGAGCCCATCCCAATGGTTTAAATTCCCCAGGGAATCCTTGCTGGGGATCATAATGATCCGAACTTGGTACCACCCAACAGCTTTCTGCATGGAAAGATCCTCCAGGAATTTAACTAAAAAGCCCATCCCAATGGTTTAAATTCCCCAGGGAATCCTTGCTGGGGATCATAATGATCCGAACTTGGTACCACCCAACAGCTTTCTGCATGGAAAGGGAAACACTTTCACCCTCCGCAGGGTGAAGCTCACAGAAGTAAAAATCACAGCACAAAAGCAGATCATTTGCAAAAAAAAAATTACTGTTCTGACAGCTTTGTGTGCGTGAGGGAAACCAGTATTTTAATACTTTTTTTTTTTAACTAGACAGGATCCATTTACAGATTAGTAGCAAGAAGGAAAACTTCTATTTTACCACTTTCTCTCAATTCTTTCAGATGTAAATTAGAGCGCTGTTAACCTTTAAACTGCTGGTAAAGTCCACAAGCTCTGGAAAGAACCTTCCTCTCTGCCAGCTGAGGGGAAATCCACCCTGCAAGAAGAAACACCCTGACAGGAGGTTGGAGCCAGGTGGGGTTTGATCTCTTCTTCTAAGGTTCTAAGGTTCTTCTAAGGAACCAGTGACAGGACAAGACAAAACGGCCTCAAGTTGCACCAGAGGAGGTTTAGGTTGAACATTAGGAAAAACTTCTTCACTGAAACCGTCGTTAAGCAGCGGAACAGGCTGCCCGGGGAGGTGTTGGAGTCTCCATCCCTGGAGAGGTTTCAAAGCCATGGAGATGCGGTGCTGAGGGACAGGGTTTAGTGGCGGGATTGGCAGTGTTAGATTAAATGGTTGGACTTGATGACCTTAAATATCTTTTCCAACCACAACAATTCCATGATTTGATGAGTATTTGGATAGCAGCACCTCTGAATCTTTTTTTTTTGTTTTTTTTTTTTAAATTCTCCTGTTGACAAGCCGCTTCCTTCCAAATCACCGTTCCTTCCCTGCCACCCTCCCACCGAGTGCTGCCTGTCAGGGAGGGGCAGCCCCTGAGGAAAAATCTAGAGCTTCTTCTCCTTTCCTTTTAACAATAGATTAGTGTCTCTTTTTGTTCTCTCTGAGAACCAGGTGTCATATTTCCAAACGCACTTTTTAAAACAGGTATAATTAAACATCTGCAAAAAGGAGTGAGGCAGAGAAATTAACAGCCAAAGTAGTAATAAAGGCATTTTAGAGCCTGTGTGAGCTGGAAGGTACTTCATCCCTCCCCCTCATCACACAGCTACAATTATATTCCTCAGCAGGGGAGGAAAAAAAAAAAAGTAATTATAAAAATGAACTTTTCTTCAAAAAAATGAGCACGTTGTAAAAGGATTACTCCTTTGAACATCCGAGCACTTCAAAAGGAGGATGAATTAGTGCTGACAACTCAATAAAGTAGCCATCAATTATTTAAAATGTGATGGCTCTTCTCCTACAACACTTCTGATTAGGAAAACATTTCAAAAACTGGAAATTAGACTTATTCTTCCCAAATGAAATGGGTCCAGGCTTCCAATGGAAGAGGAAAAAAAAAAAAAAATAAAGATGCATGTGACATTCAAAGCCTGGCAAGAACACAGGAAAGTTTCTTCTCTTGAAGACATCTATGGCGTGTGTTGCATGAGATTGCGTTACAGACCAGATTTGGGATTCATGAAGCAAAGCAAGCAGAGGGAAGGGAATAAATATCTCTGGAGTTGTGATAGAGACGCACAACCTTCAGCTAATGGCTGCAGAGAGAGTTGAAAAAAGCCAAACCAATACCCTAAACTCTACCACTGCCATGTTTTGAAAAAGGAAGTAATTAAAACTTTCTTAATGGAAAGATAAGTAGGAAAGAAACTCCTAGAAGGCTGTTTGGGATGGGTCTATGACGCTATGACGACGCTATGGATCTCGATTAAATGAAGTTCATCGGACTGGGCCTTTGTAGGTCCCCACAAGTGGATGCTAAGAGCCTCCTGAACACTGCAGCTGCGGTTAGTCATCACAGAAACCACCCTACTGAAGTCAAAGCTGTGGTTTCAAACTGAAGAAACACCCAGGAAAAAAGGCAGGTGGAAGGAAAGAAGGAACGCTGGTGAAGTGTCATAGAATGGGTTGGGTGGGAAGGGACCTTGCAAGGTCATCTGGTCCAACCTCCCTGCAGGGAGCAGGGCCATCTGCAACTCGAGCAGGTTGCTCAGAGCCCCAGCCAACCTCCCCTGCAATGGGGCCAGGGATGGGGCAGCGACCATCTCACCGGGCAACCTGTCGTGGGCGCTTCTGTGGGTGCTGAGACTTCACACCTAACTTTTTAGAAGAAGCCTCAGATAATGAGGAGGTCAGCTCTGCCTGTGCACCCCAGGGAGGTGCTCTCCCACCGCGGATGCTGTACGCTTAACGAGGTTGCAAATGAAAAATATGCAGCTTAAGCTTTAAACAAACAGGAGGGTGGCCAAGTTAAATGGTTTCTCCTCTGGAGAGCAAGATAAGAGGGGCTGTTTCTGATACCAGCCATGTGGGCTCAGCCATGTGAGGCAAAATGAGGATTTACGAGCGCAATACTCCTGCTGAAGGAGCCTGCCTGGGCTGTTTTGGTAATTAAAATAATCAATCAAGGCCCGGGACCGAGGCTGGGGCAGATACATGTGGTTGACTCTCAACTTCTGAAAAAAAAACCCCAACCAACTCTAAGAAATAAAAAAAAAAAAATCAAAAGAAAATAACTTACAAGAAAGTTTTAGTGGTTTTACTGGTCTAGTGCCACTGAAAACCAGCCACAAAGTCCAGGGTGAGGGTGAAAACTGTAAATGCTACAACAACAAAGGTCTCTTAAAAGGGTCCTGCAAGATAGGGATGCTCTTCTGCATCCCACTAAGGTGCTCACCATCCTGGAGGCATCCCCAGCACCACACTGGTGCAGCTCCCATAGCCTCCCCAGGTGAATTGTCACACACTGCTGTCGACTTCTGGCCAAGCCAGCCGTCGTCGTCTGCACGATGATTGTAGGTTTTTAAAAATCAAATCCTGTCAAAAAGATGGGGAAAGACTGAAGGAGACTATGTAGCAGTTTCTCCCAGCATCCTAAATCCCTGTGTTAATTCAGGAGGGAAAGAAAAGGGATAAAGGTCCTACTGGCTTCATAGATACTGCACCTATGGAGACAAGATTAACCCAGGAGCTGTTGCAATGACACAGACAGGACCTGCTAGTGAGATGTCAATCTTTGAGGCTAAGACAACAATGATTTTCTTATCTCTCTCTTCTTTCTTCCTCTTTTTTTTTTTTTGTCAGGCCATCTCCAGTGTGCGAGAACTGGAGTACGTTTCTCCTTCCACTTTGGCTCGAGCCCCACTTATCAGACTATTGACCAGAAAAAGGCGAGAGAGACAAAAAATTCACAAAGTCAACCTCTCTTCGCACCCATTCCAACTCCCAGGGTGACCTCGGGAGCTTCACGTCCCTTCTGCTCCTTTGGAGCAGCTGATCCCCGCGGATTCGCATTGGCCACGCAGTGATAACCACCTCTCCCTTCCCTGCTCGCTGCTCTTCCCATGAAAGCCAAGAACTGAGGATGCCTTTGATAGCCACCAATGTCAAAAAGGTCTCAAAAATCATCAGCTCTTAGAAGATGGGATTGACAGAGCGCTAATGCAGTTCAGTCCCTGTCAGCAGATGTGTCAGAAACCATTACTTCTCACTGGCTTGTCCACCAAAAAAAATCCTGCTGGAGAAAGATCAAAAGAGACAGCAGCCAGTCTACACCCTCCAACCCACCCCAAAACCACAAGGTTTGACCCCATTCCAACCAGGTTGCTCAGCACCATGAGCTCGTGAGTTGTACTTTTCCAACCTGATGCTTGCTGGTTCCCAAGGACGTTCGGAGCAATGGTCGGAGGTTTCGCTCAAACGTGGAGCTTAAGGTTGAAAACAGAGCTTTCCTGACTCGGGTTGTCTTCTGAAACAACCCAGCAGACACAACACGGAGCGAGCAAACCTAATGACATGAATTCACCCTGAGGGATTAGCTCTCTGACTCCAGGAATGATGGTGGCTGATGCACGACACAGATAAAGCCAGGTTAGGAAGGCAGGATTTCAATGGGAAGGTTCATCCATTGAATTCAATTATTGAGAAAAATTGTAAGATTTACTAATCAAAAGCACAATGTAATTGCTAAAAGATAACAAGTCTGGGTGATCTCTTTTTATTTATGGCTCTGTTTTGCCCCTAACATCTTTTCATCAGACTCATTGATGCAAACCCTCCATAAACACTTTCATCTCTAATACTGTCCAGACCATCACGGTTAGATGGACCCCAGGGAGGTACATTTCAATAACATTGGGATAATTGAAATCAGAGATCAGCCTTAACTGACCTGATCTGGCCAGACTCTGGTTCTGGACCAGAGCTTCAGGCAGATGAGACCAACTTCCAGAGGTCCTTCCCAACTAATAAAATTACGACACTATGATACTGGGTATGTAAATACTCAAAAAATGGTTATTAAAGATCGGGAAATAACAGCAATCCCTTATTTATGAAGTTCAGATCCAATCTGCATTGGCATGGGCCAAAAATTGTGGTCTCATGACAGACAGCTGTTGAGGTAAACAAAACAAGTTGGTGGTCTCAGGCAGGGCCACGATCAAAGACATTTTGGGTCCAACTCAAATCATGAGTTAGACTTTCACTTTCCTCCGTGGTGCTAATTTCTAACAGATCATATTCCAGGTAGAGCAGTTGTGATTTTACCAGCTCTGAAAAAGTTTGTTTAAATAAGAGAGCGGTTCTCACATGTTCTAGATAGAAAGCACATGGCCAAGAGGAGCTTGCGGTTGAGCCTCAGGTCATGAGGGATGGGGAATATTAACTTGGATTCAGTACCAAACAAACCAAGGTCGATATGGATTCTGACTCCAACGTAAGATTGCACCCACCTATGGAAGACACATCGGCAACTCCAGGGATTAATAGGCTACAGAGCCCTCAAACGCGCGGCTGTTTCCTTCAGGTCGAACGTGAGTCACACCCGTGGGATGGTTTATGAAATCTGACTTTGCTCTTCCAGATCCGGAGAGGAAGAAAATGATTCTGCCTGCAAGGCATCCTGCTTCAGTATGTCCACATGCGACTGAAAGGCATCTCCCATCCACATCTCACTGACTGTGCAAGTTAAATTTGACTTTTAAAACAAATTGAAGCCCTGCTGTAACAGTTTGCCTAAAGCCAGCAATTGCTTTTATATAACTTACAGCTCCACGATCAGCCTCGGTGGAGAAGTTACACATCTGCAGATGACTTACACGGGAGCCCTGTAAAAGCCTCCACACTAAATGTTCCCCCCAGAGGAAGAATTATCTAAAGAAATATTGAAAGCAATAGGGAGATTCAGACTCCCACAGAGAGAGGATTTTGTCTCTCACTTCAAACGGAAAAAAGAAGACTCCGTCAGTAGGTCTTAACTTCCTGATGTATTGGCTGTGCAATCATAGAATCCTAGAATGGTTGGGGTTGGAAGGAAGAGATCAGCGAGTCCAACCCCCCTGCCAGAGCAGGATCATCCAAGGCAGGACACACAGGAACAGATCCGGCGGTGGTTGGAAAGTCTCCAGAGAAGGAGACTCCACCACCTCTCTGGGCAGCCTGGGCCAGGCTCCGCCACCCCCACAGGAAAGAAGTTTCTCCTCATGTTGAGGTGGAACCTCATGTTCTAGCTTGTGCCCGTTATTCCTTGTCCTGTTACTGGGCATCACAGAAAAGAGAATGGTCCCTTCCACTTGACAGGAGATGAAAACATCTGCAAAGCACTTCATACTGCTTTAGACACCACGTCACCGCGAAAAGAAACGGAAATAGGAAGACCAGGACCACTGGTGCTGCCTCAAAAGTCACACTTGAATGAGGAAAAACTCAACAGATCAGCCAATGCCAGCTCCTTAATGGATTTTGATGGTTGGAAGCCAGCCTGAAAAGACAGCTAATTTGTTTACATTAATAAATAATAACATCCACGCGCTATCAAAGCCCGCGCCCATCGCCACTGGAGAGCCATTCAAGCGCCGCTCACTGCGACCATTCTTCTTCTTAATAACCAGTAATCTGACGGGAAGACAACATGCCAAAGCTCCTAGTGATGTCTCCTCGGAAAGTCACAGCGAATGACTCTGTGCGTGGGAGAAGCGGCGCGGGCGACGGGATAACGAGCTCCAGCGAGTCATTATCCTGCAGACGGCGACACACGCTGATTTTTGAAGGAGTTTTGCATCGGATATTTCAGCCGCTGGAGCTTGGCCAGGAAATTATCACTGCCCATCATCTACACAAAACCGCGGTAAGAACCAACGGTCGCTGTGATGCTTTACAGGAAAAATCCCGCTCGGTCGCTATCGAGCGGAAAGATCGAAGAAACGTTCCGCTTTTTTTTTGTAGGACGGCGACAGATTTTTAAGGCCAGTATTAGTAGTGACCACCTAGCTGGAAAGATTTATCCCCTTGACACGAACGGTACGAGAACAGGCTATAAGAAGCTGTCGAGCCTCTTGTAGCCTAATTTAGTATTGATTTAACCAATTACAGCCTTAAGTTTAACGCAGAATAACAACTTGGAGGCAAATTAGTTCCGTGGTTATTCGGTCGCTCGGAAAAAGGGAAGGGATTTACAACATTTTACGTTTAAGGACGGAAGAATGGAAACAAAGAGCATCCTCCCAGTCAAATGTCAGATTTACAAGGGGCAGCGACGATTTATTTTTTTTTTTTTAAGCATAATCTTTACAGAAATGGATGATTCATCCACGAGGACACGATGGCGTAGGATGCTGGAAAACCTCTTATCTCTAAGCTCGTTCCGTTCAAACATGTGCTGATAGCTATCAAAAAGCAGCTATTATCAGCCTGTGCCGCGGCAACCGATAAATTCTCGAGGCGTCTTCGAGCCATCGCGCCGCGGAAGCCTCGGAAAGATCGTTGGGATAGGAAGGAGTGGGACGGTTGAACCACGAGCCCCTCCACGAACGACAAGACAAGGCGCTCAGAAGTAAGGCAGCGCTGGGAGACACGTGCAAGGCTCCTTCCCGCTACCCGCCGTATTTCCATCGTACCCATGAGGTGAAGAGGGCAAAGATTTCAGGCTCCAGCACTGACAATGTAAAAACAGACTCTTTTTTTTTTATTTTCCCCTTTTAATGGAAAATCAATAGAATTATTTTAGGGGGCTATTTGGATGAATTGGTTCAAAGAGGCAGCAATTTTTCTTCTCTCTCACAACATTACCCTTCTATAATGTCAGGAACAGGCAGACCTTCTGACCATGTCTCTTTTGACCATGAATAATTCCAGTTCAAAATGATTTCCATCCATCAGGAGAAACAAATTATAGGAACCGGACAGGAAAATTCCGAGCCATTCTGACTCTTCAACCCAAAATGAACTTTAAGAAAATGTATTGATATCGGACAACACATTTTCATGGCTACAAATGAAGCCACGAACCACAAAAACACAGGATTCCATTAAGAATCTAAACCAAATTTCTAAGGTTAACAGCCTCCACGGTCCTGCTCCAAAGCTTGCCTGTTAATGCCACCATAAAGTATTTCCAGCTCTCACTAAGGTCAGATGCCTGCACAGGCTCACTTTGGGTTCTCACTCAGCTTAATTCTCGTAAAAGAAAACAAAAAGAAAGGCAAATAACGCAAACCACAGCACAGAATAAAACTATTTCCAGCTCTCTCAAAACAAACTTCAAATCACAGCGGCCACCGAACCCTCCCCTTGTGAATCAGTAGAATTTTGCTTTCTATAGTAACTCAGCTTCAATCTTCAGATACTTTTCCTCTTGTGGAAACCAAAACTGTCCTAACATTTATTTATTTGTTTTTTTCAACCCGAAATTCCGAAAATCCAGGCTTGGAATACTCCTGCATGCGTCACAGACTCGGTGCATTTCTTTTTTCCTAGGAACTTGCAGCGATGAGGAATCACCGGTGTTGGAATCTCTCCAGACAAGGAGACTCCCCAAGCTCTCTGGGCAGCCTGGGCCAGGCTCCAACCCCCTCCCACCAAACAAGTTGCTCCTCCCGCTCCCAGGGAACCTCCTGGCTTCCAGTCGGTGCCCGGTGCCCCTCGTCCTGGCGCTGGGCACCACTGAGCAGAGTCTGGCCCCAGCCTCTTGCCCCCCGGGGGTCCTTTAGTGACCATTAATATGTAGAAAAATCCTGGCGATTTCCCTCAAAATAGCAATAATAATAGTTACTGCTATCATTATTGGTATAATAAATATTTATTACTATTATTATAGATCACACAGAGTTAGTTATTATTATTATGTTATGATATATGTCATTAGTTACTACTATTTTTATATATCATTACAATAAACCTGTTTTATGGTTACAAACTAAGACAGAAAGCGGCCATATGAGCTTGGGAGCTGCGTGCCACCTCCTGAGAACTTTGCAAATCTTACTCATCCCCGAAGACGACGATTTTACAGATAGGAGGGACTAATTTTAAAGGATTAAAAGAGCTTGACCCAAATCACAGCAAGAGTCGGAGCTGACGCTCAGTTCATTCCTTTCAGACCTACAAAACACGCAGGATTCAGAATTTCCGGGCCGTCCCGTTACTCACGTAGCTGGGACAGGAAAAGCGCTTGTTGTTATTTATCACTACTCCACATTAGAGCTCAAAAAACCCTGTTTTGAAAGCAGCTCCTCATAGAAACACTCTTAACTTCAAAGCCAAATCTCTCCAATCTCTCTTATCTGCCCGAGGAAGCAAAACAGCTGCCGCGGAGCAACAGCAACACATCAATCACCGACCCGTCGCGCTTGGGAGGCGGCAGAACCCAGCTCTGCTCCTCCTGGAAGCTTGGCGCGTGTCTTTAGTCTGATTGCACGGCTCTGCGAGTTACAAGTGTCCCCCAGAGCATCCAAGGGAAGCAAATATTATGGAAAACCTTGAGGAAGGCTGTGCTGCTGTCCAATGGGATCTGGACAGGCTGGAGAGCTAGGCAAAGGGAAACCTCAGGAAGTTCAGTAAGGCCAAGTGTAGAGTCCTGCAGCTGGGGAGGAAGAACCCCGGGCACCAGGACAGATTAGGGGATGTCCTGCTGGAAAGCAGCCCCATGGAGAAAGACTTTGGAGTCCTAGTGGACAGTAAGTTGTCCATGGGACAGCAACGGGCCCTGGAGACCAAGACGCCAATGGGCTCCTGGGGGGCATTAAGAAAAGTGTGTCCAGCAGGTCGAGGAAAGTTCTCTTCCCTCTCTGCTCTGCCCTGGGGAGACCA
>VWZK01001395.1:0-29577 GCA_013396935.1 Baryphthengus martii
TAAATTGGAAGAATGTGGCATATATCAGGTATTCAAAAATTCAAACCCAGGATTTCCTTTTTGCTTTTTCTAGATAAAGCTAGACTAATAAAAAAACTGGAAACTTCCAACTTTAATGGATTGAAGAGCAATTTTCAAATATTTTAAAATATGTATATGAGAACTCAGCGCTAGAAGTTGTCTTTAGATCAGTTCTTTTGCAACTAAATCACAACCTTGGTTGCCTCAAAACCAAATTGTGTATAGGCTACCGTAGATAAACACATACTATAGATACTACCTCTCATATGTGTTCCACTAAGTTCTGTATTTAAAAAGATTTTAAAAGCAGCGATATCAAATCTTTCTAAAGCATATCTTCAAATGTTGACTTTCTTTTTCCCTAACCCAGCAAAATGAAGGGTTATTTTTTCATGGTTGTTATATACTAAAGGCACATTTTAAGATGTCCTTAAGAAGATGTTCAAGGAAAGGGTGGCTTATGTGAAGCTACAAAGATTAAGCTGAATATTTTGAACAGTTTCTTCTTTGTATTTTTAACTTAATGTCAAAGACACCTACAATGTTTTTGATTTTTTTCCTCTACAATCTGTTTTCAATAAGATAGGTACATTTTTTTGTATCTCTTTAACCCAAGGTTGTCTCAAGATACAAAATCTGTAACAGCAGAAAATCAATTATGTTTTGTGTTATCAATATTGATTGCCATTTACTGTTTCTAGAACTTTTCATAACTATTTGGCTAGCATTAACGTTAATAAAAAAAATCTTTTAACAAACAATAGATACTTGGATCATTACAATATCCTTCTAGTGCCTGTAATTTATTTTATTAGAAATGTCATTTTCATTCTAGATTATACTCGATGATTTAATAATTAATGATATTTACCAGTTATTTGTCCATAAAATTCCTTAATGGCATAAAAAGCTCCCTTGTGCTTTGAAAATATAAAATATTATTGTTATTCGACAAAGTCATTAAGATGTCTTGATAGGTATTTCTTATGTATCTACCTTCAGGAATGAGAACCAAGTTGAAATTGCTTTCTGTTCTTTGGCTAATTCCTTCTTCGTAACCGTTGTAAACTTTTGCTTTTGGAAGTGCACTCAAACTCCTAAGTCAGTGTGCTCGGTTGCTGGTAATAAGAGTACTAGCATGACCACAGATGCAGTTGTGTGTCAGGAAACACAGATGTTTGGATAAAGGCATGCCTCCCACTTCAGCTTCTCTACCACCAGCCACATGGTGATATCCTGCAGATGAAGACCCCCATGGTAGCTGTTCATTTGCAGCAGCTGCATCAATTTCCTGCAAGGGTCTTCAACCCTAGGGCCTGATCCTCCATCTTCATAAACTGTGACTCCACCCACGCCCACCTGAGGAACTGCTCACCCTTTATCTGCTGGTGGTATGAAGTGTAGTTGATGGATTGAAAAGCAAGGAGCCAGTATTTTATGCTGCAGCAAATTATGTCCAATTAGCTGGTTGGAATTATTTCTGATCCCCTCTCTTATTATAACTTCTTGAATGAAGGTGCGAGTGGTAGAGATAGTTTTATTATATTGGTAAAGACAGAAGAAACTAGTGCTGCACACTGTGACAGAGTTAAGAACTCAAATATCAGTCAATATTGATCCACAATGAGTTAAGCAGTATTGAAAAAGAATTTACTAACCTGTGTAGAAAGTGAGCTTTTACATGATTTTTTTTTTTTTTTTTTTCCCCCTGTCTTTTCTATTGATCTATTTAGGAAAGCAAAAAGTATGTGCTCTGTATTTTTTTCACTATAGCTAGTGGTCAACTAGCTTTAGCATACCAGTTAAAGCCAATTTGGGATAGGCAGTAGTAGTATGTGAGTCTTTCCAATCATTATAGCATCAGGTTTGGTCTGTAATCTCTGTCTGGGACCAGCACTGAAATTTGTGATGGGTACTTTTTTAGGTTAACACTAAAATTGGTCTCTATGTAATATTTGCTCTCTGTCGTTAGCTTTTAATTTTTACCTCTGAAATTCTAAGCAATACATAACGTACAGTATAAATAATAATTATATTGCACATATATAACAGATATCCTGTATCTGTCAAAAATAATGGATTTTTCATTTGTAAGGAAATATTTTGATCATTTACCGTGACTATCAAGCCCACACACATGGAGGTGCTAGCATTTCCTTCTTTAGAAAGACAGTTACTGTTGATTTAAAGACATCTTCTTCATTCCTAGGTATTTTTGCCCATGTGACTCATTATCTTCTTTCTTCATGAAATGATGAAAAGCAGCATTCAAGTAAACAGCACGTTTAAGTATTTTGATTTTAACAGAAAAAACACATTAATATACTTCATTGTACAGGGGATGAGAAATTTATTTATTTATTTATTTATTTTTCCAAGAATCAGTATTAATTGTGTGCATGTCATGCTTTTTAGCTTTATGAATACATATAATTCTGAAACAATCTAGATCCCAACTGTTAACAGTGACTGACAATGGGGTTTCTGCAGAGAATCTGGGGGAACAGATGAGAGCTCTTGCACAAGAGTAAATCAGACCAAAGACCTCGTGCTGGATAGATCCATTGATACCTGGCAGCATAGTTTAAGATACACAGAAATATATAGCTATAGTCTCAGATTTAGTCAAATATACATACACACCCATTCTAACCGTGATTGCTTTTAATGGCACAAGAGAGTTGCTATAGTTTAGAAACAATACTTGTGTGACTGGTATATGCTGCAAAAGCGTTTTGGACATAAAAAGGAAATATTTTTATTTATAGTTAATAAAATTCCAACATAACAAAGTAATTATTTTTATTGGTACTTAGCCAGGTGAAATCAAATGGTACAAAGAGTTGCATATAAGAATCTATATTTAACGTATAATATATTTGGATATCTGTATACAGTGGTCTGTTCACCTTTGCTGATACCTTTAGCAAAAAAAAAAATTAGACTCAGACATCTCTCAAATTTTAAAATGGGAAGGAATACTTGAAATGTTTAATACTATTTTAATTGACTAGATTTAAATTTTTGAAACAAAATACCTGTATGCAGCTATGTATCTATTTCAGAAAGAACAACTGATCCCATACAAAACATATTTTGAATGAAATAATTTGAAAGAAGGAATAAAACCAGCATCACACTTCAAACTAACTGGACATAGATTAGATGCAGGTAGACCAAAATTGAAGTATCCAGGATGCTTCTAAATGCCTGAGTAAATATTCAGATACTGCTTTGCTCAAATGACTTATTAGCCAGACATGTCAGAAAACTGGAATTCTACCTGAATTTTATACAGCAAAGTTTGAAAAAAGGTTTAATTTCAAAGTTTGCTAGATCTGAGTTTTGATGGAGATTCAAAACCAGATAATGAACATCTGCAGAAAGACACTTCTGAAATGAGTCACTCTATAATATAAACTAACCCTTTGTCAGTTACTTGGAATTGCTCATCGCAAATTCCCTTTATACTTTACACACATTCTCACAAAAAAACCCAACCCTGTTATACTGCTTTTTAGCTGAAAGAAATACTGACTTTGTGCCAAGAAGAGCACTGACAGTTGAAACTCAATGACAGTTGGACTTGATGATCTTTCAAGGTTCCTTCCAGACCCAAACATTCTGTGATTCTGTGTAAATCGATTTGAAATAGAGCATATGATAAACTGAGTGATGTAGAATGTGACGATAGTGATAATTCTGTTAATTTCTATTTTGTAGAAATAATGTGCTGACATGTGCAGAAGTGCACATATAAGTGAATAAAGCGTTTCTGAAACTACAACTGGCTATTAACTGTCAGATCTACCTTTGTAATGCAAGCTGAAAAAATAATTTTCACCTAGAGAGTCTGGATTCAGTCCCCATGAGAGTATCTCAGCTGAATGTTTCACTGAGAGATAAATACACCTGTATTTGAAATGCAGTCTTTAAATATACAACTTTCATTAGGGAAAAATGTTTTTGGTCTTTTTTCACCCAGCATTTTAGGATGTGATCTTATGCCACTGAAACACATAAGGCTTGCTGCAGTAAAAACATACTGCAAAGAAGAATCCCTTCATTTGGCAAAATTAATGCCACAGATTATGTAATATGTCTTTGTTCTTCTAATATTTCTATATATCTAGTATCAGTTATTGAAAATTAGAAAAAATCCTGAAACCTATACAATTATTAAAAAGCAGGGATATACTTTGATGTTCATTTTAAACATAACTAGGTGTACACAATTAACTTTACTGGCAGGTGTTTAATATAACATAAAAGAAACTATCAAGTTAACTTCAAACAGACTAGTAAAATGTTCACAAATCGCTTCTCGGTGAAGACAAATAATTATAGATTTTAAGGAACATACTGTTGAATTGACACAATTGTAATGACATCTCTGTAGGCGGCTCATATCATGCACTGTTTTATATGCTACTAGGAGCATAATGACAGCATTTGCACAATAGGCCTACGCAAGGATGAGGTAGCGTAATTGCAGCATCACTGAAGCATGAATACAGACTAATTAACAAAATTGGAACTGCTGCACTCATGCTCGCATTTCATCTATCTCATTTCATTTACTTTTACATGCTGTTGTGGTCACGGAATTGCTGTGTTTGAATATTGCAGAAAATATTGTCTATTTGCTGGCTCCATCTTCCTGTTCACTTTGAACAAGGCAGTAGTACAAGCAGGACTCCATTTTATGAAGTACTCTCCTCTAATATTTCACTTCAGGTTATGCCACAAAAGGTCCATTTTCCCTTGCATATGCAGAATATTTTTTTATGTATGCATAAATATATATTTACATACACGTATTTATATGCACACACATTTAAATATGTATATCTCTATATAACCTTTCTCCATGTTTTACCATTGGTCTACTAATACTATACAACCTATGTTTTTATGTGTATGCACATAGGCACATATATACACAAAATTTATATGCATCACAAACTGTTTTCCATAAAGTCTAGGAAATTTAGTAAACTAGTTAAAAGTTAAGACAGCCATTTGAAAGAAGCTGAACAAATTCTGGAAAAAAAATACACTAGAGAATGACACTGCTGTTCTACATTTGTTGCAGTGCACATCAATCTCTAGGTATGTCATTTATTGTCAGTTTGGGGAAAAAGATAAAACAGGGATCTAAATATTCACAAGTACATTACATTTCTACAGTTCTCAACATACAGATTGCAAGGAGTGCTAAGCAGGATGTGTAAGAGCTAAGGAATACACATTCTACTAAGAAACAACTACTTGGTTGGTTTTTTTAACAAATAGTAAGCTAGCACCAAAATCATTGCCTGGACAAGCTGGAGAGTTGGTTGGAGGGGAATCTAATGAAGCTCATAAAGCACAAGTGTAGGGTCCTACACCTGTGGAGGAAAAACCCCACGCACCAGTAGGGGTTGAGCTGCTGGAAAACAGCTCTACAGAGAAGGACCTGGGAGTAATTCTGGGTGGATAACAAGTTCACCATGAGCCAACAGTGTGATCTTGTGGTCAAGAGGGCCAATGGTATCCCATGGTGCATCAAGAAGAGTGGCTAGGCAGGCTGAAGGAGTTTCTTCTCTCCCTCTACTCTGCCCTTGTGAGGCTACATCTGGAGCACTGTGTCCAGTTCTGGGCTCGCCACTTCAAGAGATACAAGGAACAAGAGACAGGAAGAGAGTCCAGTGAAGTGCTCTGAAGATGTTAAAGGGACTGGAGCATCTCTCTTATGAGGAAAGACTGAGAGACCTAACTCTGTTTAGCTTGGAGAGAAGACTGAGAGGGGATCTTATTAATGCTTATAAATATCTAAAGAGTGGGTGTCAAGAGAATGGGGTCAGACTATGGGCTAAGCATCACACAACTTCTAAGCATCATGCAACTGCTAAGCACCACACAGCTGTTCACTCACTTCCCCCCTCCAGCGACACGAGAGAGAGAACAGGAAGAGCAAAACGGAGAGAACTGTTTGGTTGAGATAAAGACCGTTTAATGAGTGAAGAAAGGGGGTCAGGGGGAGAATGGAAAGCAAGCAATGCAAAGACAATATCTTACCATCTTCCACAAGCAAACTGATGCCCAGTCTCTGAGCAATGGCTGTCTCCCAGACCAGACTGCTGTCTAGGTTACCTCCCAACCTCTTGTCCCTACAGCGTACTCCTTGGGAGTGGAGCAGAGCAACAGAGAAGGCCTTGATGTTGTACAATTACTGTTCAGCAATAGTCAGAACATCACTGTGTAATCAACACTATTTTGGTCACAAATCCAAAACACAGCATCACACTAACTGCTATGAATAAGATTAAATCCATCACGTCCATACATATATATATATTACCATTGCAGGAAAAAAAAACAACAAAACAAGTTTGTATTATAGCTCTTTTTATGAGGATAACTGATATTAAAAATAAGGATAATTTTTTTAGTTGTGGCTGACACAAAAATTAGAACACAGCATATGTTTCTAGATAAACCAGGAGATAAATTTTGAATTTCTGAAATTGTCACAACCATATTTTTCAATAATTATTCCCTGCATCACTATTACATTCTTGTTTCTCAGTTTGTACCATTGGGGAAGTCTGAGTCAGAAACCGTCAGTGATTTGTTCTTCTAAGTGCAGTGGCAGTGAATGAAAAAGAGTGAATAAGAAAGTACAAAATCCTTCCCCACTCTTATAGGATATGTCAAATACTGTGTTTCCATAGACAACCACAAATATATCAACACAACTATTGCCCCTAGAAAAAGCTGCATCTGCTGTAATTGTCTGTGTGTATAGAACATATATAAGGTTGGCAAACAACATCATAATTCTGTGCTAAAGAACACTATCAATGTTTGCTGGAAAAAAAAAAATAAATAAAAAAAATCAACCATATTGAAATCGAAGTCTGTTTTCTCTGCAATGCTTAAAAATTTCCCTCCAAAGTGGTGAAGCAGGAAATCCAAATGACCCATGATTAGTATCTTCCCTCATCTAAAGATAAGTAATTTCCTAAACAGCAGAACAAACAATCAAAATTAAAATGAAGACCAGCAATACTCTAAGTCACAAAATAATTATATGCTCACTGTGACAGGACTATCATAGCACAGTGAATTGCAGAAAGTCTGCGCCAGACTTACAAACCACAGGTGAAAATCCCCAATGAAAAAGTACAGTCTTAAAGCAACACCGAGACACTCAAGAGGAAAGAAGTATGACTGGGGAATGCAGTTTACCATCTATCTCTCTGTCTCTCAAAACAAAACAAAAGAAGAAAAAAAAAAGAAAAATAGAAATGCTATTGCCTTTAATGGGAACCATGAAAGAATTATGTTCACATTTAAGAATAAAATTCCTGTGATACTGAAGACATGCATTATGGTCAACTCACTTCATTTGTATAGTAAAGGTTTTTACTAGATTACAGTCATTACCCAAAACTTGAATGACAGCATACATGTATATAATAATGCAAGACGTCATTTAAACTTGGTATCCCACTAAAATAGCTCGCAAGGTGAGTAGGATCTTGTTATCTACAACAAGAAGTTTACTGAAATAGAGATCAATAGTAAGGGATTTAATCTCTCCAACAAAATAGAGTTCTTTTATAAACTGAGCAATAGCAAAATAAAGTCCCCAGGCAAATTCTCAGCCCTATTGAACTACATTATATGAAGGTCAATCAGTAGGTAAGAGAGGAAATAGAAGTATGGTCTATAGGGGCAAAGAGATACAACTACAAGAGGCTCCATAAAGGCAATCTGAAATTGCATCAAGCTATTTAGGTCACAGTAGTAGAAGAGAAAAGCTTGACTTGAAATTATCAGCTATAATTCACAGTAAGAACCATGATGGATGAGGCCCAGTAATTTAATGAATGCACTGTTTGAATAAGCACTTTATTTTTGTCAAAGCAATAAATGATAAAAGCCAGATTATGCATCCAAGAAAATAAATGGCTCCTAGTTTATAACCTGGTAGCATAAGAAATAAGAAATGTGAGTGCAGCATGTGAGTAAAACACTATTGTTATATTTTCAGTGTTATACTTGTGAATTATTTCCAACTCTCTCAAATACTCTTCCAGAGCTCCTCTTAAAACATTGTCATGAATTACTATGGGTTTACCCTGATTCTCTTGGTTGTGGTACATACTAACTATCATTCTACAGCAAATCTCAGTGACCTACTAATCCCAATGGCGATCCCAAAATGCCTACTTAGCAATACCACAGTCAGAAACAAATGAGTTAACACTTAACATTTATCCTTACTATCTAGCTTGAGCTTGACATTTTCACTTGAAAGTTAAAAAGATAGACCTTATAGTGGCAGTCTTTTCCCCCCTCTAAGATACAGAAAAGACCCAGCCAAACAAAAAACAAACACAGGAGCCTCTACTCTCTGCCTCTCTCCACATAATCCACTAATTATAATTTTAGGGCTGCTCTTTCAAGCATTGAAGCTTTTTGTTCAAAATTTCTTAGACAAATTCTGCAACCCCTCAGCCTGAAGATATCCTTCCCCAGTCCTATAGAATATGCCAAATACTGTTTTTCCATAGACAATCACAAATAAACCAATATGAACATTGCCCACTAGAAAAAAGTGGATCTGCTGTAATTATCTGTGTCTATGGAACAAATCTTTAGAAATTAGCTCTATAAAAGCTTTATAGAACAAACAGTATCAGAGAAATCAGCACAGGAGAGGAACCTCAGCTCTCTATAAAATTAAGAACTATGAAATCAAAATTTTCCATTCTTGACACAAATGCTAATACTATGTATATTTTCCTTAAATTTACTTAGTTTTCAACACAAGATGACAACTACTGGAAAATATGTAAAAATTAACTGTATTTTCCCAATACATAGGAGTCTTCACTTGACCAAGTGTTTCATGGTTCTGTCTAAATTCATGGTCAATATGAATAGAATATTTCTAAAAGAACTATCTACATTGCTACCAGAGGAGCACAAAAAACCGAGGGGAGAGTCCTGGTAGTGCATTCATTAAATATTTCCACTTCTTCAATGACACTCATTTTGACTTTGATATTATTTCTGTATGAACAAGAACTAACTTCTTCAGGAGAACTTTAGAAGATAGTAGGTTCATAAATTACTGATTTCTGAAGTTACCAGTTTTTACTCCTGTATTGCTTTTACATTGAATTTATAACAAATGTGCTGTAGTGCTCAAAATAAGTTTATGGCATTCACAGGAAATAATAAAATCACAGCTGTATGAGGTTTCAGAGTGGCAAAACACAACTATTTAGCACAACACCATGCACAAAACCATTAATTCACTTTGACTTCAAAAAAGGAACTTCATCTTGTGTTGAACTTGAGAAATTTAGCCCTGAACACTCACACAAAGTTAATATAGTTTGAGTCTGAATGCTTCGTTGCATTGGGCTGCCTACACTCACAAACATTCACTTCTTGCAGTACAATACAGATATTTTAAAATATTAAAGTATTGTTCATATTGCTTTGAAATGGGGTGGGGTCAGTCTTTTTTCAGTGGAGCCCAGTGACAGGAGAAGAGGTAATGGGCACTACCTTGGTCATAGGAAATTCCATCTAAACATGAGAAGGAACTTCTTTACTGCGAGGGTGACAGAGCACTGGAACAGGCTGCTCAGAGAGCTGGTGGAGTCTCCTCCTCTGGGGACATTCAATACCCACCTGGGCACGATCCTGTGCCACCTTCTTTAGGTGAACCTGTTCTGCCAGGGAGGCTGGACTAGATAATCTCCAGAGGTTCTTTCCAACTCCTATCATCCTTTGATTCTGTAATTTTTAACTTATTCATTAGTACTGTTATACAAGGCACTCTGGGGTCTTTCCTAAGCTAGGATTCTACCTCGACCTCTATTTTCAAGCATGAATTATTAGCAGGTCCTCAACATGGAATTTTAAAATCTATTCTGGCTTTACACAGAAAGTCCTATATTAACTTAGGGATACAAAATCACAAACTAGGTTACAAAAATAAACAAAAAGGAATGTTTTTGCGAAGAAGTCTTGGCCAAAACCCCTTACATTGCAATCACTGATCTCCAAAGTGCCTTAAACTGAAACATCATCATAAGATTATATTCTCACTCCATACCACAGAGTACTAAACATGTGTGACAATATAATCTATTACCTTTACTGCTCAGATACTGCATAATAAAATGAATGGGATAAGGAGGGTAAAATAGCATGAGAAGATACATGTTATATGGTTAAAAACACTGATAATGGAAATGATGCCATCTCCACCATTTACAATAATATCATGAGTCTATAATCCTGGTCATAAGAGAATAAATCTTAGCAAGGGAGAATTAATCACAATTTCAGTTCATTCAATTTCTTTATTTTTCAAGAACAGAGGTCACTTTGTGACCTATCAAACAGACGTAGTGGTGATGGACAGGTAAGAATGGTAAAGACCGCAAAAATGGACTGTGAATGGGTAGCCTCTGTGAAGAATAACACATTTCCAGTGAAGAAAAGGGGAGGGAAGACAGACAACCATGTGGTGGGTTGACTCTACCAGGCAACTGAGCCCCACCCAGCCACTCACTCACTCTCTTACCAGTGAGACGGGGAAGAGAATCAGAACAGCAGAAGTGAGGAAACTTGTGGGTTGAGATTAAGACGGGCAAGACAAACATGACATCTTAAATATGGTTCAGTAATGATTCAGTAGTAGATATGAAAGTTTTCCAGACTACTACTTTTGTCTTTGAAGAAGTTTCTTCATTGCTACATTATGATATTATGTCATTATCTCAAATCTGGAAGTTATTTCTTTTGAGATATTAGACTCCAGCATGCCATGTTTATAAAAGGCACACAAAGAAGTAATTTTTAAAGTATGAATTGCAACAATACAAATTCTAAGTATGAACCCGTTCTACCTTTAGATTCTACAAAAGCTGAAGCAAAGACAAAACTTGTTATAAAACTAGGTGATGCTAAGTGGCAGACAAATCTCAACTGAGACATTTCAGACATTGAAGATACTTCTTATTGTTATTTCTGACACATTGTAGAGACATTATTCTATATTCTGCATCAGTGATGCATTACATCACCCAAAACACCATGATAGAAAATGCCAAAATAGAATTAAATATTTTCATCTCATGTAAATTGTAATTTCATTAAAGATAAACAAAAAAAAGAAAAATATACCAGATCTATATTTTAAAATTAAATGTCTTTAAGAAAAAAAATAGAGCACAGAAAATCAAATCAGGTTGGCATGCTATTATATATAAATATATATATGTATAAATGTTTTTCTTCTTTGAGAATGAGATTGGATACTATTCTTTGTAAGTGCCCAGAGAACACAAAGCTGAGCAATTACTCACAAGCATTTTAACAGCTATCATTTTTCTAGTAGTGTTAGTTTAATGTGCTGTATTGCTAAAGTCAGGACTCTAAATGGCATGAGAAAAACTCTTGGCTCATTCAAGTTCAAGAGTCCTATGCAAATGTGCACACTATAAAACATCAGTTTGCTGTATGCCGATGACGTATGAGGTTCCTGTCTCACTGACCATATTTCACTTGTTCAGTTGTATTCAGTTCTTGAATGTTCCTTTTGTTAAATTGGATTTTTAAAAGCAAATGATAATCCTGACATACTGTGGTTAACAATAACAGTAAACATATTTTTCTTATTCTGCCACTTTTTACATTTCTTGGTTCTGAAAAAAAAATTTCTTGTGACAAATCACTTTACAATAAGATTGAATATTTTTCTTTTAATTTCTAGCCACTGTAGCAAAACTGATGAATTATGTCCTTTGCTGTCGTAAATTAATACCCCTTCTCAGACTTCTCATGGAGTTATGCAGGGTATACACTGGAAGACCTGTCTCTATAAACTAGTTTCAGCTACACAATATATTTGAAACCACAGACCAGAGAAATCACAGTAAAAAAATACATAAGCAAGATAAAATAGAACAAAATACACACACACACAAAGTTTCTTCATGCAATTTTGCGTTGGTTTAATTAAATTAGACTTAGGTTTTCCTCCCTTTTTTTTCACTTCTGATTTTACTTTTTGTTAGGGTGATGTTTAAATTTAAAAAAATAAATGGAAGAAAGACTATCTAGGATAGAAGCAAGACAAAAGCATATTTTTATTTGTTTTGCCATCTTTCGGAATTTTGTCATGGATTGGACATTAAGCAGTCAAATTTAAAAATATGATTTTTTTTGCTTCTCAATATCTAATTTATATTTTATTTTACCTAAGAACTGCATGATTTTGAACCTTTGGCCACTAGCATTGCTCAGTGGTCATAACAAAGGAAACTTTTATCGCCATCTCTAAGGAAAACATGACAGCAACTCTGAAAGCATGAAAAGATGGAAGGGTAAACCACTTCTTTTCAGTCCACAAAAAGTCTAGGAATACAGACAAAAGTGTACTAAATGACACAACTTGCTTGTCCATGAAATAGCTTCTATATATTATAAGACATAATTTCACCCATCACTAATGTATATACAGCTTAGTAAAGCAACATGGCATCTAAGTAATAGCACAGAAAAGCTCTACAAAAGACCAAGTTATAGCGAGGAGAATCTTCTTTTGAAAATGCAGATGATGTGGAGGTGATTTAACCTTAGCAAACAACCAAATGTGCATCCAGCTACTCACACACTCTCCCTCTTCAGTGGGACAGGGGCAGAGAGTTGGATGAGAAGCTCATGGGATAAGATAGACAGGGAGACTCCTTATCAACTACCACTGTAGGCCTAACAGACTTGACTTGGGGAAAACTAGTTTGTCAATTAAAATAGATTTGCTTAGTGAGAAATAAGAAGATAAAAATTTAAACAACACATTTCCTCCCCTCTTTCTCATGGTCAACTTCACTCCTTCACTCCTGACTCCTCCTGTCCTGTATCTGAGCAGCACAGGGGGAAACAGGAAGAATTATAGTCATTACATAATGGTTTCTCTCTACTGCTCCTTCTTCCTCAAACTTTTCTCCTGCTCTAGTACAGTCCTCTCCATGAACTGCAGTCCTTCAGGAAATAAATTTAACCTAGCATGAGATTGTCCTGTGGCTGCAGGGAATATCTGCTATTGAGCACTTCTTCTTCCTTGTTCTCTTATCTTGATGTTCTCTCTGGTATTTCTCACTCTTTTTTGTTCTACTCATCTGCTCTGTATCCAATGGCTTTTTTTTGCCCTTCCCTACATATGCTTTCCGAGAGGAACCACATTTGTTGGTGGTGGCTCAGCTTTGTCCTGTGATGGGTCTCTTGAAGATGGCTGGAACTGGCAGTCCCTGTAAAGAAAAAAGAGCACTCTCATGAACCCCACCAATCATTACAGCAAATATGCACTTTCAGTCATATAAAATCGCTACAAAAAATACTTGACTGCTGAACCACAACGAAATCTTGCCAAGACATGATGTCGTCATTGTGATTTTTTGTGATGCAGTGGAAAGTTCAGTCACCCAACTCTACTGAGATTTAAACTGTAGTGGAACTCCTAAATCCGTTTTGGCACTTTTGTAACTTTAGGCCTGAAAATTCTTAGTTAACTTTCAGATTTCACTGGATTCGGACTTTTTTTTTTTTTTTTCATTCAAGAAAGTTCTGTCACCTGGGAACAGCCAAAGCAAGTAAGGAAGTTTCACCGAGGTAGAAGAGCTTCTTCAAACATACATTTGTTGTAACCATGATTAGAACAGGTGAGAAAAAATCACTTGGAAACACAAACAAAACAAATCTATAGAAGAATTTAAAAATGAGGAGATGATAGGTTTATTTGCAGTAAGAATATCAAACAGCATGGTGTATTAACTTATTTGAATTTTATATACCGATATACTGATGCAAAACAAACTGAGATAGTATACTAACGCAAAATGAATTGGGAAATAAACAGAAATAAGTAGAGACTAAACAATATGAGTATTTGAGTAAACTCAAAATATGTGGAGAGACTGTTTAATATACCGGATGTTTGTTACAATGTTGTGATCTGTGTCAGAAAACAAATCAAGAAGATTTGGTCATTGTTAGAAATTGCAACAATCATTTCAAGTACACAATTTAAGGGATAAGGAAGATTTTAATTGCCGAGATATTAACAAGAAGAGGAATATAGGACAACCCAGACATTTCTTATATTTTACTGAAAACAATTTAAATGTAAACAATGATGAAGAAAACTGTCAGAGAAGTGCTTCAAGAGTAAATTCTCTCTAGTAAGAAAGAGAATGTGGAATGCAATGAGTGAGAATTAGTATGAAATTAAGAAAACAATGGACTTCAAGGAAAGACAGGGCAGTAAATCAGAAAATTAGTAGAAAATTAGCTGTGGGAAATAACCGCTTCTGTAATTCTTCATTATAGCATATAAGGACACGTTCAGTTCCCCTAGATTCAGCACAACTACTTCAATTTGAGCCCAAATTTACCTGTCCAGGAAGAGTCAGCCAGTCAGAGCATTCAGTGATCTATGTCTTCTCCTCAAAAACAACTAATCAAGCCATCTTCATATTAGATGAAAGTATTAACAGGAAGCATTAAAAGAAATGAATGAACATGAAAGACCTGAGGACAACTAGGCCTGCTTCTGATTTGGGGAAGGATGAGATCATTTTCTGTGATCCCTTCAAGCTCTTCTTGACATATTTTTTAAATTAGATTCTTGAAGAGAAAGAAAAATATAGAAGCAATTCTGAAGTAAATGTTCAGCTTAAAAAAATACATATTTTAAAAAAGTTGTCATAACAACCTCAAGTTAGTGAGTGTCTTGGAGTGATTTTTGTCTTGGAGTTTATCCTATGTCGTCAGCCCATGCCCAGAAGAATGAATTTTATGCCTTCCTATGTCTTTAAACTGAGTCTGAGAAGGGAGAGGAGAAGTTCTGTTTTTTTCCCTCTCCCTCAAGGTTACGGGGTTTTTTTTTCTGTTGTTTTTGGAAAGTGATAAGGAGGGAGAGAACACAGCGCTTCTTCCCTTCTGGCTTCTCGCGGCGCTCAGCTCGGGCCCCTTCGAGAGACGGCAGACGGCGTTTTGTTTTTTCCTCCTTCTGGGATTTTGGTTTCTTCTTCTTTTTTTCCTCTTCTGGACTTGGAGCATCAGAACATCGGACTTCACTGGGAAGTTTTTACCGGTCTGCAGGGGGGTTTCCCCGGACGGATGCCTTTCCAACTCCTGGAGAGGAGAAGCCACACTTCGGAGAACTTTGTTCCAGGTTTTTTTTCCCTTCTCTCACAGATAGCGATTTATTTGTCTAGCACTATTGTCCTTTTCTTGTGTTTTTTTTNCAGATAGCGATTTATTTGTCTAGCACTATTGTCCTTTTCTTGTGCTTTTTTTGTTTTTGTTTTTGTTTTGTTGCCTTGTTAAATAAAATAGTTTTCCCCCTTCACTTTCCTCCGGGGACATTTTCTTTCCCGAACCTGGTGGGGGGAGGGGCCTGCCTTCCATCAGGGGATATTTTCTCCTCTGAATTCGTCTCAAACCGTGACAGTGAGAAAATTGTGGTAGATACTTAAATTTTTATACATAAAGATTCTAAGCTAACATTTTATTAACATATGTGATATCCATTTCTTAGATTTTGTTTACATTAACTGAACAGATCCATCTTTAGCTCCTTAGTGATCACGTATTTCCATTCATCTTTTAATGTTTTATCATCTGTAGAACTTTGCTGAGAATTTGTCTAAATCCTTTGGAGGGAAGACCTCATCTATCCCTAATGCTCAGAGGTAATTATCCAAATATGTGGCTCCATGGCCACTAAGAAGATGACACATGACAACTACTCTAAAATGCATGATAATCTGTCACTACACAACAGTCCGTACATTGTTGCGCAGACATTCAAGAGTGAAAGGATATAGTCATGTTTTTAAAATGATGCTTTTTAAAATGACTGAACATGCATAAAAAAAATTTAGTCTTTCCAGTTTTAAAATGAGCCTTCCAAGATAATGCACATTGGTTTTGAAACTAGACTTTTCTGGAGTTGGTTGACTGGTAAGCATTGATAAGTCGCTGTCCCAAGTTTCACATAAGAAATGATGCTACTATATAAATTTTCTTAGACTCCCTTCTATAGCTCCCTTAAAATGAGAACACATACACAAGCAACTAGTTCTTTCAGAATTTTTTTTTCTTTTTTTTTTAATTCTTCGTAAAGTCTGTTTATTCAGTAGTAATCAGCAAGTGAGCCAGTAGATGCTTAGTTAGTCAAAAGAAACGCCAAAAAAAAAAAAAAAAAAAAGTATGGACCATAGTTGGACAAAGCTCAATAGCTTTGAGATAAGCAGACCCAGCTGAGGAAAATAGAGAGAATGAACTCTATAGAAGATATAAGAAGGTGAAGTTTTATGGTTCCAGACTGAAAGCTACATCAATAAAACCTACATTCTAATTCCATGTTTTGTTTTCATGACAAAGCTTATAGTGAGAACAGCAAATGGTAGACATCAATCAATTTTCATGGTTAGGAAGAAACAAACTTTATTTATTCCACTAGCTTTCATCCTGGTTTCTTGGATGGCATACAGTCACTCAGGAATTTCAACTTAAGTCAATGGCCCAGCTTGTGTGAAGCTGAGTACAAGTATTTGCAGGGTCCAGGGACAAAATCATATGCAAAATTATTGAGGAAAAAAAAAGCAAACATCTGTACAGGAATTAGTTTCATAAGTGAGGAGTAGTACATATGGGAGTTTTGAAGAGGAAGGGGTTTTTTCACAGATCTTTTTTTCCAGATTTTAGTTGCCCAATTCTAATAGGACTTTAAAAACTGACACTGGAATATGACTATATTGGATCCTGTTTATTTCAAAATCATGTGATTATTTTAAAATATCATAATAATGGATTTGCAAACCAAAGCAGTAATAAAGTACAAGTTATAGAATTAGATTGGGGTATTTTTCTTTGTCTATGTGGGTATGATGGATAGCCTTATTTCTTTTGACTTTGTTGTTCACTGTGCCTCTTTGAATAAATGCTGAAGACCATAATAAATTCACATCATATTTGCAGAACCTCTATCAGAGACTGAAGGTCATTTCGATATGAGACTACCAGCAATTTCCAGAAAGGCACACTCTATCTCTGTTGTCTGGATGCCAATTAAACCGAAATATATCAATTATTTTATGTAGACTATGAATCCATGCTAATCTGGTACAGAAACAAACATCTACTTTCTGATAGATGGCTTTATGAAAGGAGTCAGTACACATTGCAGCAATATTTTTCATACGCAGTTTACACTGTGCCTTTCTTTGGCATGCCACTACATTAACCTTTTAGTCTTATCAGTGAACATTAAAACTGTTGCACCTATTAATAACAAATAAACCCATTTGTCCTTCACTGTCAAAGAAATAATACAAGATCACCTTGAATTCATGAACTGACTGCCTTCTCACAACTCAGCCGTAAGTCTGGTTTATTCATTATACATACAGAGATGCACTTGTTTCTGAAATCCTAACGTGATATCTAACACTGTGCTACACTGCGGAAGCCCTTACCTTGCCTTAATTTTAAGAAATAGTCCTTTAGGTTGAAATGCCAAGGAAATACAATTCTGAGCTAAGAAGAAAAGTGTTTTAAAAGAATAAATACTTATAAAATAACTATATTGTAATGTACAAAAAACCCCAGACAAACCCAGACATGGCAAGGCAGGTAGTGTGTACACTAACCACATCAGTTACCCTTTATAAAAATAAAAATAAAAACAAGTAAAGATTTTTAGAGTCATAACGTCTCCAGTGCTCACACACTCATTACTCTCAACACAAATTTTTTTTACTAGGCATGCATTAACTTTTTGTACTGAAAGTTCCTGATCATATGGTGTGCTAGAGGTGAAATGAAGTGAATGTTCTAATTTTTGATAGTGTATAAACCCATCACAATATATGCATGCAAGATATTAGAGAGAATTTTAATTGCTTTAGTCATAAGAGTTAAAATCATGGATGATACTATATATACAGTCAAGCCATGAAGTTCTGGAAGGTGAGGGATACAACTTCGAAAGAGCTATGCATTATGAGTGTCTCTATGCTTATATTAACAAGTCAGGTAGATATCTGTACCCAATTTACAATGCTGTTGAAAATCAACTTTCCTACACAGCTCTTGGCTTGGTTCCCTTTAAATGTATCTGTATGTATGTATATCTGGAGTATACACTAAAATCAAAGTCCTACAAACAAAAGATAGTATGAGAGATTTTGGCTCATCTCAATTCGGTATCAAAAGGCTGGAATTGAAAATAAAGAAACAAATAAATAAATACAAGAAAATCAGCTCTTACAAAATTACGTACATGTGTGGTTTTAAGCATGTACCTATCCGGAATCTCTCTGCGACATAATAGGCTTGTGATAAGTAAGCCCTGAGACAATACATCAATAAGCAAATATGTCAGTTTTACAAGTAAGCAGAAGGAAATAATTCAGAAAATGGGAGATGTCTAAACACAATAATAAAAAATCCTATCAATTCTGCTTATGAAACCTACCCATGACTTTCCAGTTTCCACTCAGCTATTGCAAGGTCCAGAAACGGAGTTTGAAAGAACTGTTTATGTATAACCATGAATAAGCAGTCACAGGTGCTAAATTAGAATCTTTGGTTTAAAAATGTAGTTAAGAGCTCTATAAATCTCTATTATTTTCTGTATTTCCCCTCATTCTGATATTACCATTTTCTAATATATTTTTGAGTGTATTTCCATAAAAAAATAACCAAAAAAAACAAACCAAAAAAACCTAACAAACCACAATCCCTATTTATACATGTACATAGAATCACAATATTGGAATTTTTCTGCAGGGAGTTGAATTGATGTATGAGATCTTCCAAACCATCCATCTCTACCAGATCACTCTGGAGACATACTACTTTAACGATGTTTCACATTACAGGAACACCGAATACCAGCTAACCTTGCCATAAGGAATATTTTCTCTTGGGTTTCTTCTCCAGTTTATTTTGGAGTATTTTCTTTGCCTCTTTATCTTCAGTTTGCTCAAAGGGATTTTTGTTTTTGCTGAACTTATTTCCTGTAGAAGTGGTTTTTTTTCTGGGGAAAAAAAAAAAAAGAGGGATAAGGGGAACTTAAGGTTTCGGCTGCGTTGTTGTTTTTTTTTGTCTTTTCAGCTTCCTCATATTTGGAAAAAGAAAACACGGAAAAAGAAAATTAAAAAAAAAATAAAAAGGAGAATGTTTATTCATTTAACAATAACAACTTGCCCTTTCCATTTTAGCTCTAATAAGTAAAGCTACAAAAAACATTAATAAACCTCAAGCAGCTTCTGTCAAGACTGTCTCTAATTGAATTTTTGGCTCAATTGCTGCAGCTGCTGGAGCCTTTCAGAGCTGCTCAACCAGTGAAAGAGGTTGTAAAAATTAGGAAAATTGATCATTTAGATGAGTGGTTCTGTACATGCCCATTTGTAGTTCTCCGTCTGTGAGAACAATCTGTGTACCTAGGAGGAAATGTAACACAGAATAATTTGGCAATTAATATATTCAACTCATATATTTTATCATGCTGAAATAGTTATTCTAAATCACATAAATACACCTGATAACTATCCAAATGATTAATTTTGCAGTGGAAACCTGAAATACATGTTTCCACACACTGCATGGATACATATTTCAAGTTTGTAGCAGTCTCCATGCAAGTAGAGGAGTAGTTAATGAACATAGGACCATGACCTGTGAGGTCACTTGCAGAATAAGCTTAACTGAGTGGTAGACTGAAGTTTGAATTTTTTTTCTAGCAGACCTTGAGGTCAGGAAGAGTTGTATTTTTTAAAAAACCCAAACATTTCTCCCTTTTTATGGAAGGAAAATATGAACTGAAACAGATTAGATAACCTTATTTTGAGGTAAGAAACTAAGTAAATGAGTTATGAATCAACCAGATATACTTTTTTTTTTTTTCCTTTTCTTCTGGTTATTTGTGCCTGTCATTTATTCCAGATCAAAATTGGCGGCGGCTCCAGTCTCTCTCAGAACTTTAGCCATTTCATTTCAGATATAAGATATTTCTCATGCCATTACCACCTGAACTTGAGTGGAATTTTCAGGCTTTCAATCTCTGATGAATACTGAAAGAAGTAGCATCAGAGAGAAAATGTATCCACCTAGCTTAACAACCTTATTTGTCATTACTCTCCATTCCTTGCCCTGAAAACACAGTCATAACAGTATTGATGACTGGACTGAAGACAGGAAGAAACTCATATGTCTTAATCATCTTATAATATGTTAAAAGCAAATAAGAGAAGTAAAGGATTAATATAAATCGAAAAAAGATCATTGGGGTTCATAGGTCTAGCAAATTTGAATCTGAATGGTGGGTAGAAAAAACTATATCTGTTTGAGAACGCATATATATGGAATATAAGCTTCTTTCTCAGTTTCCTGAATTGAAGTCCATATGAAATGTATAATTTGCACTTTTTTTTTTTTTTTTTTTTCCTGAGGATAACTATAAGTAATTCTGGCACTGATTGGCAGCAATCATCTAAGCTTAAATAGCACTTAGATATCCCTGCTTAAATTGTTTTCTAGGGCTCCATTTAAAAAAAAAATAAATAAAAGAAAATAAAAATTGTGCATTTAAGTACATTCCTGGCAGGAACAAGTAAAATGAGAGAGGTATCTTTACCCAGACGTTAATTTTGTTAGCTACCCAAACTCAAATAGATCTCTATAGGAAACAGTTCTTAGCAACTTATTTAATATATACCTGTAGTATTTATGAGGGATATCTAATCATTATCAGGAACAGCTGCCTACAAAAGGCCTTAAAAATGCATCACAAAAGGGCACTGCAAGAGCAGAATCAGCCCTAATATACTCTATGAGTTGCCATCACTATCCTAACATATGGGCTCTCCTAGTCTAACAGAAGTTGCCAACTTTTCCTTGACTCCCAGGGATTCTATAGAGTCATCCATTATATGACAGTTTTTCAACTCTCATTTTATCAGAAGATTACAGTTTTTTTCAGTCTCAGCTTCTTTAGTTCCTTTCTATCATACAATATCATACATTACCACTATTTCTACGAATTATCACAAAGATTATAAATAATACATTCTTTCTTTCTCTCTGTTTTTCTTTCACCGAGATTTTTTTCACTTGACAACAAAAAAGTAAAATCAATTATAATTCAGTTAGGGGAAAAACAACTAAGTGTATAATAAATGTCCTAATTAATAAAAATGTAACAGAAAAGTAATTTCATTCCTTAAATATATGTACAATAGTAACTAGTTATTAACTTGCATTCTTTTGAAGATAAAAATACACAGTTTTGGAAAAGAAATATTTGCTGTTTGGTTTTAACAATTCCTTTCATCCACAAAACAATATTTTTTTTTCATTTTAAGTTGAGCAGAAATGTATATGCACATAGATCTGTTCTCCATACAAACAACAAATCTATATAGAAGATTAGATTGATAGGTTTGGATGCTTAGAAATACTGGACACTATTGCAGTACCATATAGCAAGTACTTCATAGATAACTTCCACAGAGCATTTTGATTGATGGCAATCACAAGCAGACAATTGACTTACTGTATGGCTTTATCTTCTGTCGTCAGTTTGCTTCAGTTGCAATTGTGAATGACATATATCATCAGGATGGGTCTCATGAAAGGTCTCAGCTTAATTTATGCAAAGCCGCTGTTTCCTATCATCACGATGAGATCAGCAATGAGTATATGCATAGACTGCTGAATGTGTTTTAAAGGTATTGCATGAGCAGGAAGCCTCAGTTACACAAATCTTGATTGCAGTTTGAATCAAGCAAAAAAAAAAAAAAAGAGTTTCTGTAGCACCCTCATACAGGAGAATATTTCAACATATATTTATAGAACTCGACAATAGATATTTTATTTAGGATTTTAACAGAGCATAACTAAGTCTCATTTTTGGACACCGACTAATGGTTCTGATTATTTTTAGATATATTGTGTCCTATAGAATGCTTCAGTTTGCTTTGACCTCAACTGTCTTGCCACAGGGGGCAGTTTATAAATATTCTATGGCAATCTGTAACAAAATAGATGTGAAAGCATCTGCATAATTACTGAGACACTGAGCTACCTAGGATAATTTAGGACATTTATTAAAGACAGCTTCTCCATTTATATGTGTTTTATTTTTCTTCTTACAACAGAGGCTTTCTTTTCTTTACTGAAAACTCAATACATTCAATAATAAAGGTTTTGTTCAACAATGAAAGATAATACTATGGCAGTGATAGGGCCCTAAGATCAGCTGTATCGGATAGTTGTAGGTCATTGTTTCTCATGAAAGAGAATAATTTACAGAACTATATTTGATTTTAGGAATTAAATAAATTCTGTGATGAGTGTCTCACTTTGCAATCTTTCTCCTTCACATGAGCCAATGCTTTAAATGTATAAAAGATGTAAACACTTAAAAAAAAACCCAACAAAACCTAGAAAAAAACCCACAAACACAAAAAACCCAAAAAACAACTCTCCAATCTCACAGATACTACATCATCTACAAGAACTCCAGGCAAAACTTTGTTTTCAAAACACATTGCATTCCTTTCATTGTTCCTGAGTGCAACTGCGACCTTCCTCTATTCGGGTACCATGGAACTTAGTTTTACAGCATAACTTTAAAGCACCTTTTGACAATGTATTTGCAGCTACCAGAATCAACACCATAGTTTGTTTGCTTCTGCTTACCTGTGACACCAATAGGTTTAATCCCTGCTTCATGGCCCTCAGAGATACAAGGCAGGGAGCAAGGAAGGAAGAGCAAGAAAGGGCATTCATACAGAATTCTTACTGTTGTTGGAGCAATTCAAAGTGTAATTAAAACCTAATGAACACTCTAGTCTCCTACAACTTTGAGGCAGGTGCAACTGCCCTGAGAAAAATCCAATAAAGGCCAGGGTTTGCCAGAGACCTGATGAAGATTGGTTTAGCTTCTCACAGTCATTAAATGGTGCCTCATGGCAATTACCAGTGTCTCACAACAAATAACCTGCACCTCAGAGTCCAGGCCCTTAGCCTGTCTTTGGCCCGTGCTTGCCTCCAACTAATTACAATGACCACAGTGCACACTCAATGAGGATATAAATGGAGCCATGCTGGACAGCCAGTTTTGACTTGGTTCCCTTAGAGTAAACAGGCCTTGTAGTTGTACCATCCTCTTAGATATATGGAATGGGGTCCAAGGATACTTCTGCAGATTGAATGACCCTCATCTCTGCTTTGGTGAGTGAATATTTCTTCTGGATATGTCCTTGAGTGAGTCCTTGCCTCCTTTGGGTGAGGGACCTCGTTTGGGTACCCTTGTGTTGAAGGTTTTCTCTTTATGAGTGAGTATGCACACATTTTGGTTCATCTTTCTAGAAAGAATATTCCTTAAGGTTTAGGAATTAGTTGTGCAGCAGTGTATTCCTGGCTGACATTGGAATTTGTAATTTAATTTTGTTGTAAGGAGTGCTGAGTAATTTTGATTACAACAAATCCACATTTTGGGTAGCTGCTGAAGTCCGTTTTGTGGATGCATCCATGAAAAACAAACAACAAAACTTCCTCTTTCTTTTGTAAAACCCACATTTTTTTTTTTTACAAGAGTAAGAAGTTTTTCATTCTTATGTAGATTTCTTGTGATGATATCCTTATATTTTAAAAGAGATTAAAACAAAACAAAACAAAACAAAACAAACAAAAAAAAAACAAAACAAGAAGAGAGAAAATCTGTCTTACCAAGACATTGTATATCGATATCCAAAAATCTTGATGCAGGGTTGATGCATTTAAATTTCTGTTTCCTTTTCTCATAATAAATGCAGTGAAAAATGTATCAATGATGCTTAACAGCTCTCTTATTTCCAAGGTGAAGACTACAACAGGCCCTGTTTTCGTTAGATACCAGGTTTGATTTTTAAAAACAGGAATAAAAAGCTACATAGCAATTATTAAATGTTAAGAAGTGAACTGTTGGTCTGCAACTTGCATAGCATGTTCTGGCAACAAACTACATAAACAAATATTTTCACATTCTCATACACACAAAAGTGACGTCAATAACTTAAAGATAATGTTGCTTAAATTCAATTCCTATCAACAGCCTTGGCAAAACCCAAGGAAAAACAAAGTTAGATACTCTAAATCTAAACCCTCTGTTATTCTAGGCAGCTGAACACCACAAACAGCAGTAAAAAGGGAAATAATCACTTATCTTTCCCCTTACCTGTATCTCCTTACCTTTGCCAGGTAAAGCTTGGTAATACTGAAGGTCTACGTTAACATACTATTGATTTAAGCAAGGTATAGACAGCTTTCATAGACAGGTGAGCATCAACATTTTACTTCTAACTCAATAAACTGGAGACAAAGTTAGAAAAGGGTAAGGAATTTAACATTTAGCTTTCTATGTACGAGTAAGAAAAATTGGTGAGATTCAATACTTGAATCAATTACATGCAAAATTGAAATGGACAGTATAAAAATTGTCTTTTTCAGTTGCCAATTTTCATTGATTGTTTTTGACTTCTGCTGAGATTAATGTTTTCTTTAAGCAACCTTTTCAAAGGAAAACCACGGATAACTACACCCTGAGCATATGTGCCAGCAGCATCCCACTAAGAAAACAAGAATGACTACATGGGGAGCATGGGGGTCATATGCCCGGGGTGAAACCAGTAAGGGTTTAAGCCACGGCACGCTGTGCCAGCAGAAAGTATCATCATCAGAGCTCACCATAAAATGAGAGTGCCACCACCGTATAGGCATAGGTCACTGCGGGTAGGAAACCCAAGAAGTTTCAACACAGGTGTTCAACTCAGCAGATTATAACAACCCAATCCGTACTGCAAGGCTGAGATCAAATTTCAGCTGCTTCCAGACTTTCATAGCTCCTATTCCAACAGCACATGTTCTTGCACTAGCATAGGAAGAACCATTTTCATGTCAAATGTGCAAAATAATCTGTGAGAAGAAAAGAAAGAGACAGTGCAATCTTTCCTAGTATTTCAAAGAACTATCGATCATCAATTACTAGTTTTTAATTTGAAAACAATGACCCTGAAATCCTAAGAGATGAGTCAGGCAGATGCTGGATATCGAAACATTCAATAGAACTAAAAGGTTGCAATTTTCATGGCAATAAACATGTATTTTTAATTAACACACAACATACTTTTTTTTTTTTTATTTCCAATATGTACTCTACTAATCTAGATATAAGTATCAAAGGACAAAACTACACAACTGAAGAAATATGAAGTGGCTTCTGAAAGAACTGACACTAGTAGATGTGCTTCACTAAATCAAGTCTTTGGCCTGGAAAATCTTTTTAAAGATAGGTGACCATTTCGTATCAGCTGCAGCACCTAAGTTTCAGAAATGTATAAAATTTAAAGAAAACTTTCTACAAAAAAACACACAACCTGATCAAATTTGGAGCCTGATCCTTCTGACAAATGACAAAAAGGAAAATAAAAAAAATGTTTTACATATACATATTAATTCTCATTTAATAAGAAAAATCTAGTTATTTTAAATTATTTTTCCTGTATATTCTTTATTTTCTTTCAAAAATTGTCCAACACTTCTTAAATTAGTTCAACACAATTTAGTTTCTGACTACACTTTCCATTGTGACAAATGGTTTCTGTTTCCAAAGACAACTCTTTGCCTTGTATAGGCCTTGTGTTATATATACTGCAAAGACTTCCAGCCTAAAATCGTATCTTAGAATTGCAATGCGTATAAAAAGCTATATACTTGCTGCTGCAATATTCAATTGAGTAGTCTTTTTTTCAGATGATCTTGCTCCTCTGAATCAGAAAGTAATGTTTTTGAAAAATTTGGAATGCTTATCTACTGAATCAAAAAGTGTTGATCTAAGTAGTTCTTTCTACTCTATATAGATTTATTTATTTATTTATTTATAGTTTTTTTAGAACTGGCTTTCCATATTATACTTAAGAAATACTAGAATAATCTCAGAAAAGAAGAAATTCAGGGACTCAGAACAAGATCTGTTCAGGATAAATGTGTTTTCATCACCATGATTTTTTTATTTTTTTTAATTCTATGAAGATAAGCATAAACAGTCAGGATTCATCATTTTCTGTTTTTGTTCCTATGTGAGAAGGTAAGCATAAGTCAGATCACATTTTATTGTTTATGAGCCTGCCTCTATTTTGTTTAGCATGATCTTCTGGCATCATTTCTTGAGAAGAAGGTTATTTTGTAAAGGTACTATAAGTTTTAATACAAGCTATACACATTTTGACACCCCGCAAGTGCCCTCTTTGGTTACGAAAGTGTTTACTCATAGTTCTCCCATTCTGAATTTTCAGCATACTGGTGTGAACCAGCTTGACTGATGTGACAAAATTTGGAGGTTAAAGTGATGCTCTTTCCAACAGACAAAAAAGGCTCTTGTAAGCTGAAGGCTGCCAAGTAACTGAACTGATATTTGTAGCCCAGTTAACTGTCATAGCACCTTGTGAACAGGAATGATGCCATCTAAGCAGATGGTTATAATGCGCATTGATGGCCAATGATTATGTATGTATAAAAATTGGGAATGTGGAATATTTCATTCTATTCAGCCAGGAGATTCAATCCATCCAGTGCTTTCATGCATATTATTAAGAGGATAAGGTTTCCCTGATGCTTCATCTCACAGTTACTCTGGATTAATCTGTTTGCCATTGTGTCCTTTCCCACAGCTGATTGTCAAGCCAATGTTATCCACTGGCATTCCAGTTAAGCATACCATGATTGTAAAGCTCATGTACTTTTGCTGACAAGTCTTGGTGATGCACATGCACATGTACTTGGACTAATACTCATTTTTGTTTCATAATTGAGACCAAAGGTATGTTATTCAGAAAGATCTGAATAATGGGGATATCTGAACGGCAGGTGGAAGAGAGAGTCCAGGAACATGTGGAATGACTTTTGAGCTCCATAGACGCATATAATTTTTGTAGTGCACACAAAGTCACTTCCTTTGGCAGCTCTTTACAAAAGAAAGTATGACTGCTTTTATTAATATTTGAAGAGAAGGGAAGAAATATAAAAGGAAAACCAAATGTGACCAAGAAAGCTATAATAATCTGTTATGTTTGCATTCAAGAGCTTGTAAGAATATTAAAGGTGAGTCATAAAGAATTAGGAAAAATAGTGCTATAATTTCCAAAAAGAAAACCCTCACTCAAAATGGTAGGGAAAAAAAGAATGCCATTGCCATCATTGCCTCTAGACTTGATGAGAATACTATTCATATTACTGAGATAAGCATCTGAAGGACCAAAACTAAAGTGCATATATCTACATTTTGTCAGCAAAGGAAGAATAGCAGCAAATTTTAGAAGGATGAAATAGGCTTTGCTTACGGTCTGTCTTCAGTGGGGAAAAGTCAAAACAATATCCTGTTTTGTGTTTTACAGACAAGAAGAATAATGAAACATCACAGCAAAGAATAAAGGTAGTCAATAAGGTTTCAGGAAGAAAATTAGGTCTATTCTCACCATGTTGTCTTTCTGCGACTGTTGATAGAGATACTGAAGAGCAATAAAATATGCAGTTGGACATGAGGAATGTGGAAGATGGATAAATTTAAGATTGATTTGATTAGCAGTGGAGTTTAAATCCATATAAGCAAGTGGACTCATTCAGGGAAGACTTGCAGACTGAAAGGAGACAGTAGATAATTGATATGAAGATTTGAAAAAGAGAACTAGAGAAAGACAGAATAAAATTCCAGAGAGTACAGGATAGAAGTGAGGAAAAAGCAGTGATTTTTATCAAAAATGGAGAAAATTAGAATTGATTATAGTCGTAGAAGCCTGCATGGAAAGAAGCCATTTGAGACACTGCAAAGATAAGTTATGATGACATAAACAAAGAGATAAGTTTGTCTTGATCATTAAATAGTGACTACTTTATGATTAGCCAGTAACATAAGTAATCTCCAAAGACGCTACTCCTTGACTTTTCTGAATGGATGAATAGTAGCTGCAAAAAAACCTTTATATATTCTGCAACTATATATCATGTGGCTAAGTGATGTTTTAATTGCTCTGAAAAACAGGAAACAATATTACTTCAAAGTAATTGATAACATATGAATGAACTAAGAAAATAAAAAATAACTGAAATAATTGAAATGAGAAACATTTGTAGTGGATGAGGAACAAGTGTCTGCCTATGGTGTAGTTTATCGTATCTTAAGGTAGAGGTCTCAAATACATCTGATGGAACAAAGCCAGAAGTGTCAACTTCTCTCTGTTGACTAGATGAGATGGTCAAAATCTGTCTTCTGCCTAGGAGTGTGTGATGTGGATTCATAAAATAAAATTTAGAGGGATTTTTCCATAACTATAAATCCTTTATTCTTAAAAAAAACCCACAAAAACAAACAAACAAAAAAAAAAACAAAACAAAACAAAACCCAAGAAAATCTTTTAAACAAAAGATGCATTTTAAAATTTAAGTAATTAAAATTTCAAATATGTCAACAGGACAAATACCCTCTTCTACATTGGTGATCTATATTTTGCCCTAGCATCATCAGTGCAAAATAATTTTTCGTTTCCTTCCCCCCTATATCTATTTAAGTAATCATTTATTTATTTTTTTCTGCATTTCCGGGGGTGTCTTCCAAAACCTACTATTCTGTGATCCCAATGGGGACAGTCACTTGGATTCAATTTGCAAACATGGCTATATATAAGCAAAATGGATTTCTCTGACAATTGCGGTGAGGAACTTAAATAAGAACTTTCAATAGAATATTTGAAGGGTAAAATATCAAGAACTTTCAGTAGAATACTGAAGGGTAAAATATCATTATGGTGTAGAGTCATAATGTCAGCATCAGTTATGTACAGTGTTCAACAAAGATAACTTCAATAGCCAGTCACACTGAAAAGAGAAAGCTTTGTTCTCACTTTGTAGCCAGAAGTTGGAATGCTCAGACTTTAAAGACAAGAGTGTGTAGCTCTTCCTCACAATCCTCTTATTTTTGTTTTTAAAAACTCACTTGATACTGATTCTTGACTGACAGTATTGTGTCTAATTTCAGTGTAATGGATCAATTAGTCAAACAATGTAATTACACAGTTCAGAAAACACATAGTGAAAATCAAAAGAAAAATGGCAATGGATGATTGAATGAAGGATAATATAGATACGATAACTCAGTATATGCTTTATACCTTTCTTATATTTCTTTACCAAACAAGGCTGAAAAAACATAGAACAATAAAGAGAATACAACAATTGCAAATATATAGATGTTGGAGTTTGGTTTTTTGTTTTTTTTTTGTTTTTTTTTGTGTTTGTTTTTTTTTTTTTAATAAAGAAAGAAAATCCTAGAAGAGATATGTTTGTTCAGCTTTCCAGAAAATTTCCTATTATTACACTAGCCTGGATATCTCCATAAATAACCTTTTTTTTTATTTTTTTTTTTTATTTTTTTTT
>VWZK01001401.1:0-14331 GCA_013396935.1 Baryphthengus martii
ATGAGCCAGCAATGCGCCCTTGTGGCCAAAATGGCCAATGGTATCCTGAGGTTCATTAAGAAGAGTGTGTCCAGCAGATCGAGGAAGGTTCTCTTCCCCCTCTACTTTACCCTAGTGAGGCCACATCTGGAATGTTGTGTCCAGTTCTGGGTTCCCTGGCTTGAGAAGCACAGGGAAGTACTGGAGGAGATATGGCAAAGGGCTAAAACATGATTAGGGGACTAGTATGTCTCACTTATGAAGAAAGGCTCAGGTAGTTGGGTTTGTTTACTCTGGAGAAGACTCAGAGAGCATTTTATCAAAGTTTATTGTATTTAGACGGATGATATAAAAGAATGAGGCCAATCTCTTTTCAGTGGTGTCCAGTGATAGAACAATGGGCAATGGACACAAACTAAACCACAAAAACTTCCAGCTAAACATAAGGAGAAACTTATTCACTTTAAAGATGATGGAGCACTGGAACAGGCTGCCCAGAAAGGTTGTAAAGTCTCCTTCTGTGAAGACTTTCAAAACCTGCCTGGACATGTTCTTGTGCAACCTGCTCTAGGTGAATCTGCTTTGACAGGGGTGTTGGACTAGATGATCTCCAGCAGTCACTTCCAACGCCTAACATTCTTTGACTCTGTAATATGTGAAATACTAGTATACTAGCATAAAAAAAACCCCAACTCAGAACAAAAAACGTTATACTACTGAAATCACGCAGTATCTCAGTTTGCAACAGATTTTCTTGAGGAAACTAAAGATTCTTCAGACTGTGACTGCAAAAACTGCATGCCCTTCTGCTTTTCTGACATCTGTCTAACTTAAAAAAAAAAAAAAAAATCTGTATTACTGGATATGAATCTATACACACAACATGGAAAGTATGTGTGCTTTTTTGGATTTAGTCCAAATGATTTTTATATATATATACTATTCTCTACTAGTCTGTCTTTTTAAAGCATGAGCAGAGCTATTCAATACTAATGCTAGACAGGTTACATCTGAACGAGTCAATATCTAGAAAACCTTCATATTATGAAACATGTTGCTATGTAGAGAACATTCCTCAATAGAGAGCTTGTGCAGTAAATATTCTGTTTGGGACAACATGTTCATTTGAGTTTCATGTCTAAATCACTTATATTCAAAGGTATGCCTATACATCACTAGGACCCCTACTGAAAAACAATCACAAAGAATTATATTCGTGTATCCATCCACACACTATTTCAGAATAGAGGGCAAATCTGTATTATTCTGTCTATTATTGTGTGGCTTCCAAAGACCAGATCTCTGAGGACAATAAGCTAAAATAATTTTCACTAGCCATTTTGTCATTAAAACTGCTGCCTTCTCCCAGTACAGTTCTTATCTTGGACATAAAGATTGTAGGACATTCTTTGAAGTCTTTCCTAGGATCAGTATTTCAAGGCTATATGCATAGCACAATAGAGATTTCATTTTTTCAGAGAAATTAGAACAAAAATATTCAGTAATTGTAATGATTCTATAGTTAAAATAACATTAATTTGTCAATGTTACTTCACACTTCCAGGTTTGAATGGCCATAGCACCAATTTATTCCACCGGGTTATAAAATGACGTAATTGTATGGTATTTTACTGTTTCATTTTGCTTTTCTGATTGCAGTGAGAACTTCAGATCAAAATTTATCTGATATTTCTATGAAAAAGAAAGGAAAAATATTAGATGGACATTCGCAGTCTTCACGGGAAAATGGATATTCAGGCAAGGCAAGGAGTTGTTAATGAAGTTAATTTTATCTAACTAAAGGAATAAAAATACTCCTAAGTCATTGAGGAAATAGACAAGGCACAGGCAAGTGGCAGGGAAGTTCTTGGATTGCAGGGAGGGAGGAAGAGAGGGATGATCAGCAGAGAGTGGGAATTTCAGCAGCTGCTCCAGTGGTCTATTACGAAATATTACATCCAGAGCAAAGGAGAGGTAGGATGAGAAACATCCATGCAGCAGTTCTCTTAGTTGCAGTCAACACACTTTAGACACAGCCTTGGGCACAAAAACTTTCAGTTCAGTAATTATCATCCATAGATGCAAAGTAATGGTTTAAAGCTCTGCTTACAATAAGAATTATTTCTGCTGTAGTTTTCCAGTTTTAGTTTATCACAAGAAAACAAACAAAAAAAAAAAAAAAGAAAAGAACCCACAATGCCACAGATAAAATTCAGGAAAAAATAACAATAGTTCCACTGCAAACAATCTAGGAAAGAGTACTTTCTACGTTCTTACCTCAACATGTAAGGCTCTCAGGGTGTGCCAAAGGTTATTTTGACTTTAGTATTGTGTTACTCAGAGTGTGGCCATAAATAGGCAAAGAATCATGTGAACTACAGCATGGTTTCTCCACTTCTTGAGTAACAGGACTTCCCTGAAGGTCAATTTGCTTACATTTGTCAGTTTCACTGTATGTGAAACAAGGCTTGATAAAGAAACACAAAGCATCATGTGGTACCACCTAAATTTAGGGACAGCAAAATCTATGAAAGAAATGTGCTATTTCTTTGGACCTACAGAAAAAGGAGATGATAGTGAACTATGTAATGTTAGGTATGTGTCCAACAGAACTTACTTTTTGCCTGCAGTTATAAGCTGCAGGATATTGTTGTTACAGGAAAAATTCCGGATCCTGTGAATCATAGAATCACAAAATCATAAAATCATTGTTAGAAATGTCCTTCGAGATCATCAAGTGCAACCATCTACTAAATATTATTATGATCACTAAAACATGTCCTGAAGTGCCATGTATACATAATTTTTTAGCGCCTCCAGAGATGGTGATTTCACCACCTCCTTTGGCAGCCTGTCTTAATGCCTCACCACTCTCTCAGTAAATAAATTTTTCCTAATATCCAATCTAAACCTCCCCTGGCACAACTTAAACCAATTTCCTCTCATCCTATCAGTAGTGACCTGGGAGAAGAGACTAACACCCACCTCATTACAACCTCCTTTCAGGTAGTTGTAGAGAGCAATAAGGTCTCTTCTCAGTCTCCTCTTTTCTAGACTAAACAATCCCATCTCCCTCAGGAGCTCTGCATAAGACATTTTCTCCAGACCTCTCATCAGCTTCATTTCCCTTCTCTGGACTCGCCCCAGCACCTCAATGTCTTTTGTATACTGCAGCCCCCAGAACTGAACCCAGTACTCAAGATGTGGCCTAACTAGTGCCAAGTATAGGGGCACGAGCACTTCTCTACCTTTGCTGGACACACTGTTCCTGATACAGGCCAGGGTGCTGTTGGCCTCCCTGGACACTTGGACACACTGCTGACTCATGTTCAGCCAGCTGTCCACCAGCACCCCCAGATCCTTTTACTTTATGCAGCTTTCCAGACACTCTTCCCAAGCCTGTAGCTTTGCCGGGGGTTGTTATGACCAAAGTGCAGGGCCCAGCACTTGGTCCTTAATTATGGGTGCAAACTCGAGCATAGGAGGTTCCGTTTAAACACAAGGAAACACTTTTTCACAGTGAGGGTGACAGAGCACTGGAACGGGTTGCCCAGAGAGGTTGTGGAGTCTCCTTCTCTGGAGACATTCAAAACCCGCCTGGATGCGTTCCTGCGTGATCTACTCTAGGTTTCTGCTCTAGTAGGGAGGTTGGACTCGATCATCGTTCGAGGTCCCTTCCAGCCCCTAATATTCTGTGATTCTGTGATTCTATAATTGTTATCATAAAGAATTTTCTTCTGGACTCCAACTGGAAGCTCCCCTGGAGCAACTTGTAACCATTCCCCCTTGTTTTCTCCATGTGACTCCTTGTTAAAACGGAGTCTCCTTCCTCTTGGTAGCCACCCTTCAATACTTGTAGATGGTCATAAAGTCTCCCCTGAGCCTTCTCTTCTCAAGGCTGAACAAGCCTAGGGTGTCTCAGCCTATCTTCATACGGGAGGTCTTCCAGTCCTCTCATCATCCTTGTAGCCCTTCTCTGGACTCTCTCCAGCCTGTCAGCATCTTTTTAGTATAGCAGAGACCAAAACAACGCAGTATTCCAGATGTGGCCTGACCAGCGCCAAGTAGAACAGGACAATGACTTCCTTGTCTCTGCTGGTGATACCCCTGTTGATGCAACGCAGCTTCTGCTGGCCCTCCTTTCTGCTGCTGCTCACTGCTCACTCATGTTGAGCCTGTTGTCCACCAAGACCCCCAGGTCCCTCTCCATAGGGCTGCTCTCCAGCCAGGTGGATCCTAACCTGAGCTGCATTCCTGAGTTATATGTTCCTAGGTGCAAGACCCTCCGCTTATCTCTGTTGAACCTCATAAAGTTCTTGCTAGCCGACTCCTCTAGCTTGTCCAGACTTCCCGGAGGGTGACTCTCCCTTCTAGAGTGTTGACTACCCCACTTATTTTTGTGTTGTCAGCAAACTTCATCAGGGTGTCCTTAATGCCAGCATCCAACCTGTCCAGATCTCACTGTAGTGCCCTCCTGCTCTCGAGCAGACCAACACTCCCGCTCAATTTGGTGTCATCTGGAAACTTACTGAAGGTGCACTTGATCCCCTCATCCACATCACCAATAAATATATTAAACAAGACTAGTCTCAAAAGTGAGCCCTGGGGAACACCACTAGTGACCAGTCACCAACTGGACTGAGCTCCGTTCATCACAACTCTCTGGGCTCAGCCATCCAGTCAGTTTTTAACCTGGTGAAGAGCACACCTGTCTAAGCCATGAGCTGCCAATTCCTTCAGCAGAATGCTGTGGGAGACTGTCAGACTGAAGTTTCTAATAATTTTATTTTCATTGACCTCATAGAATTCCAGGAAAACTAAGAAATGCACATTTTCATCTTTCCAGCAAAAGAAAAGCTAAAAACAGTTTTTGGAAAGAACAAGAATGTTGATCAAAGCAAAAGAAAAGAAAAAATAGTTTGGTTTTTTTTCCTGAAGTTATGCTCATTGTGTGAACTGCATAATTATAGTGGACAAATATACAGCTTAAAAAAATTAAAAACCAGGCTTGACAGAAATTGGAAATATTACTTGAACTTGAACGGTGTCATAATTAAGGGCTGACATCAGAAGAAGGTAGATCAATGATTGATAAAAAGCCTGAGACACCCTTAATGAGAGAATTCTCAACCCTGAAAGTCCTGAGGTTCTCAGTGTTTGGGGAGTGGGAGGAATTGAACATTGACTTTGTAGTTTTCTGAAATGTAGCAACTACTGTGTACCTTTGACAGAAAATTCATTATTTACTTGCACTCACAATGAAAAGCTAGTGATTTTGTTTTCTGAAGAGATTCAGCAAAAACAAATCAATGATGAGCAAGGATGATAAGATATATAGAGATTACCTAAATTGCATGTCAGGCTGAAAACAATGAGAAACAACTGTGCATGCCCCCCTGTGTATACTAGTTCAGTTTCACAGAAAAACAAATTAATATTCATATATTAGATTCAAACACACACTAAATATTCAGAGACATTTCCCATTTATATTTATATTTTTTGACTACTAACAAGGGAAAGAAGTAAAGAAAATGTTCACAACCCTATAACACACCTATGTGAAATAATTAGAATTGCACACAGTTTCTAGCAGGTAGATCTGATAATGGATGTAAATAATGTAGTTACTAAAGGGACTTGGTTTTATATATCAAAATCTAGATGAATTTGCATCTACTCATTACTTAACATTGTCTTAAAATATATTTCTACCACTTAGGCATCTGAACTCAGAATCTGATACTTCGTGCCTCAAGTCATACTTCTGTGGCTAGTTGCTGTCTTTGTTTTCTCTGCAAGGTGAACAAATGTTTTTTGTTTTACATGTGACTGTGGCCAGCAGGTAGAGGGATGCTACCTTCCTGTACTCAGCATGGATAAGGCAGCATTGAAAATTCTGCATCCAGTTTGGGATCACTTGACACTGGTCCAGAAAGACATTGAGAAATCAGAAAGGGTCCAGCAGAGGACTACTGAAATGGTCAGGAGCTGGGAAGAAGCAGAGGGAGGTGGGTTTGCATCTTAGGTAATCTAAGAAATGCTCTGTAACTTCCAAAATATAGGTTTTCAAGTATACAACTTTAGCCCTGAGAATTGTTCTGTGCCTTGTTTGGAGCTAGGTATCACATGAGGAGATCAACAGCAGAAGTTTCAGAAAGGCACTCCAAGGCAAAACTGTCAGCAATTTTCTTAAGATAATTTTCTTACAATTTTTTTAAGCTACCTCTAAGCCAAACAGAATTTGCAGGTAATAGGAAGAATATCACAGCAGAAATTAACAGGTGGAGTGTGCTCTTGACAATAATAAGTTAGAAGGTAGACAAGCACGGAAAGAGAAAAAAAACCCAAATGGGTCACATATTAGTCCGCTCTGTCTCTTATTGACAAGGACCCGAGGAATTGTGGCCCTGAGCACTTCAGTTTGCCTCCAGTTGTGGAGTTTTTTCTACTACTGCCACATTTTCAAAAAACACTAAAATTACTTACTACATAAAGAAACTATAACTAAGGCACTTTTAAATGACCAATACCAACACTCACTTAGAGAAACAATTCACTCTGTACTGTCCATACTTTTCTTGTCATTTATAATGTAAATAGCGCTTCTTTGATTGTTATTAGATTATTTTAAAGATCTCTTTCCTACACACAAGCCATTCATGTAGTTAGTCATTTCACTGAAAAAAAAAAGAATGAGGCGTAAAGCAGAATGGTTCTCTTCTAATTTGTTTCAGCAGAAGATCATTTTAGTCCTCAGTGTCTGAACTCTGCTGAAGTATAGTTTCCAATTTCCCTACTCAGCCATGGATAAAACAAAGCTGACAACACATATTTTTCTCTGTCAAAACATTTCACCTGCTTTTCAGTGCACAGACAGCTTAAGAGCCATAACGTAGGCCAAGATTACAGCAACATTCTTCTTGTTATCTTAATATTGGAAATGTACATGCTCTAGATCCTTAACAGGAGTATACTAGCTCAAAAACATGTCATAGATAAAATGGGATTTCCCAAATGATAGTGTCAAATGGGAAAAAAATAACCTAGCCAGTTATCAGATGAGAGTAGACAGGGCTAGGACAATACTGTCTGCTAAATCTTGTCAGACACATAATGTTCAGCTGTTGCAAGAGTCATTCAAGCACATTACACATAGACTTTCAATTGGCTGAAATGCAGTGGGTGCATTTTGGGTTTTTTTGCCTTGCCTGATGCTTTTAGCTTTTAGAGAATGGCTGAAGCAGATACAGACTGTTTATTCAAAGCTTTCCCTTGTACAAAATGAGTTATTATCTTATGTAATGTGAGTTCCAGACATATTTTTCCTGAGGAAAATCACAGCAACATATGAAAAAAACATACACACAAATAAATTGCTCAGAGTCCCAAATATGAAGTTGTAATGCAGTTGTCTTTCAAATACTTACTTCTCAGTATGAAATAGAAAGACAACCAATAAAACAAAATACTGTGCAAAAATGACTGTTGCAAGATGAACTCAAGTCAGGCCTGGAAAAAAACATATTTAGAAAGCTAATGTAAAGGCAAAGCAAATAACAGTCATTTACCGGTCACAACACGCAATTACATTATTCCTTCAAAATTAAATATGTGCATAGACAAGAGGCTGTCCAGGCCAATGAAGATAAGGTTCTTGTACCTTTTGGATCAACACCAAAATTGCTACTTCCACAGAGCCATAATTGTCAGTAAAGTCTATCACATACACATTCATCTGAACAAAAGTTTTTATTTCAAATTATGAGTGTGTTAGTCTTTTCCATAGCTGCAGTCTGAGCTCCTCTGCTCCCTATGCATTCCAGTCCAGATCTATTAGCTAGGCACTGGCCTAGAGAGTTGACAAATAAATTCCCTTTCTACTATAACACATACATTGATGGTAGGACATCTTTTGCACAGTAGGCCTAATGATCACCTCCTAACTGAACAATTATTTCATATTTTTATCTCATTTCATTTCTGTGAATTTATTTATTTAATGTGAAAGGTTTCGCATCACTGAAATGTAGATCTTTCGAATGCTGTATCTTTGAAGCTGTGACAAATATATGGATTTATATTCCTGTATCAATTAGGATATGGGTGAACTATTGTCAAATCAATTTAACTGTTAAACATTGACCAAATCCAGCCTTCATTTTCTGTTTCAGCTTCTGTGTAAGGAAAATTACTTCTTTTAAAGGATTAATTCTTCTACTTAGTTCACAGAAATGTAAATTTCACATGTTATCATGCTAAACTAGATTCAACATAACATTATATTTCCTAGATTAATGATTTTGTGTTTGAAGCTGCTGCATCCATATATGTTTTCCCATTCACAAATTTTCACAGACAATGAAAGCAATATTAAAACTACAGAACTATAGAGCAGTCTTGAGTGAAGGGAACTCTGGAGGTCTCTAGTCCAATCCCGTTATCAGGGTATTAGCAGGGCTAAGACCAATTAGGATGGTCAGCGTCATGTCCAGTCAGATTTTCAGTATTTCAGAGGGTACTAACTGGTCAGCCTCTCTGGACAACCTATTCCAACAATTTTTCATGATGATTTTTTTTTCTCATGTGAAGTCAGAATTTTCTGTGTTCCAAGCTGGTTCTGTTGCCTCTTTTCATATCCTTTCATACCTTCCAGAAGTCTGAGTCTGTTTTCTTTAGTCACTTCCATTAGGTAATCATAGAGGAAAAAGACAAAAGGGAAACTAAAGCTGTACTTGACAAAAGATTTCCAAAGCGTTTCTTTTTTTTTTTACTTTTCTTTTACATTTTTCCATGTTCTTCACTTAAAAGCAATCAAATTCCTATTGATTATCCCACTTACCTTTTCAGTCTATTTCTGTCAGCTACAGAGGTAAAAGGCAACTAACATTTGGTCAAGGAAAGATGCAAAATTTATATTTTCCAAACTATTGAGACTCTCTGAGCCTACAAATTAGACTGAATATCCTGAAAAAAAACAACCATGTTTTCTCATAAGATTTAAAATTCTTTTTGCTTGTACTCAAACTATAAATAATAGCTGTTCAAGAACACTTTTTCATATGTTGTTCTGACCATTCTTCTTTAGGTCGTCACCTAAACCATTAAAATAACAAAGCACAGACATGGAAAATAAAATTAAGGTTGAGATTCTGTTCAAGTTTGGACAATAATTTGCATGACTTTTTACTTTTTCGTCCGGATTAATCTACCTCAGTGATCCCCATGAAGAAGGTTCAAAGACCTTCCTCCTTCTCCCAGCTTCTCTCTTTGATTTCTCTAGGGTGTTTTCAATGGTATATATTTCTGCTTTCTGCCACTGTAATGATAACTAGCTCATTTCCCCTATATAGGACTCTGAGATAGTTTGCAGGATAAAGCAACTCCCTAACTGGCATTCAAGTTGTATATTCTTGTAGTCATCCTTTACATTTCTGTTCTGATTTCACCTCATTCTCTCATTCTTTGCAACAACTTTTCTAGAGACTTGTGACATTGTAAAAAGATTTGTTCTACAAGATTGCATTTCAATTTTCCTTTTCCTTCTAGACTGACAGATGCATTTTCATTCAGAAATAATGTTAAAAATCATGTTTTGATTTCCATGTCTTTAGTTACATCTTTTCAATCTAAACAATCCCATCCACAGCAGTGGATGGGATTGTTTAGTGGATGGCAGTTCACCTCCTGAATGCCAGAGTATACTAAATTGGCATGGGCAACTTTTACTAGTCCATTCAATTTGGATGATGTTTTCCTTTCCTCATGAGTCTGATAACATGGTAGCAAAGAGCACTTAGATGCATATTCAGGCACTTCCTGTGGGAGAATGGAAATACACACAGGACTGCGCGGAATAAATTTTCACAGGTGAAAAATTAAAGACTAGTAAAATGAGGCCCACGTTATGCCTATTACAAAGAGCAAGCACATTTAGAAAATATTTTAAAACTTTCCAGAGTTATTGTTTCTTTATTCTTTCTCTTAATTAATAGTTTGGTCTTCATCATTGCAACGCAATACATTTTTCCCAGAGATTATGGTCATCCTGTTTATCCTTATTACTACAGAAGTTATATGCACCAAGTTATATCCTAATGGATCATTAACAGTCATTTCATGTGATTAAAGGCCCTTGGTCTTCAATTGTACAACGTACCTCGAGTATGTATTTATAGTCCATTAATGCACATCATCCTGCATTACTGCTTTCTTGTTTTGCACAATGCAAATCTGGAACAATGTTATTTCACAGTATTTATCTAGAAAAGCAGATGGAGGAAAAAGTTGCAGAATTTCTGCTATGGTTTAAATATCTAAAATAGAATTTTGAAATAAATTGAAATTGCATATACTAGGGGATGTTACCTGTGGCTTAGAGTCTTCATTTGAGTTATGTAGCTCTATGAACCAGAAAAAAAAAAACACTAAACTATGCAAAAGCAAAACTCATTTTTGTATTCTCTTCTTTCCTTGCACAAAGTTGCCAGTAGTCTCCTTCCTCTCCCCCACTTCACAGTCCCATCCACAGAAAGACCAAAAGAGGTAAAACAGAGGTGTGTACTCTACTAGTACACCATGCACAAAGTGCAGCCCTCCAGGCTAGCAGAGCAATGCAGTGCAGAAGTAGCAGATAATACCACATTCCTTTTCCAGACATGTCAGACTGCTTGCAGTATTGAGCAACTTTCTGTTTGGATATCTGATTTATACATTTAAGATTCTCTTCACGAAAGTAAGAGGGTTTTTTTTGTTTTTTTTTTAAACACATCACCATTGTGAACCCAAATCTCTTTNGAATTTATGTTCTGAAGCCTAGAGTTCAGCCATGAAAAGTAGCCCTTCACTGAGCTACAAAGTCGAATCTCTTCACTCCCCACTGTATCCATCTGTGATACTACAAGGTTAAATGCACAACATTTCCTGCCAGTAACATACTAAGTCTCATATTAAGAGATGTTTTACCCTTACTCCATTTTTAGGAAAGTTTATTTTTAATGTTCTGAGTGTTTCAGCACACCCTGTGTCATTTTACCCAACTCCTTGCATGCTCTCCTAATGTAAGTTGGATGACCACATTTATTCTATCAGGAAATGAGCCTTCCAGATCATTTGATACCATAATATCACTCTGCTCAATACTCTTGATCAGAATATCTAGCATGGATCTAATTATTCTTGACTAGTCTCTACAACAAGATAAAGAGTGAAGCAAGAGGATATTAACTTCATACAGAGATGTCATTACAACCATTAGTGTGACACTAGATGAGAAGGAAACTTGCAGAGGTCTACTCAGATGGTAATCCAGATTGGTAACTCTGAGGTTGTTTGCAATTTGGAAAAATATTGTGACTCTTCCTTGCTCTCAACCTGTCCAAAACAGTTGAACATCCAGAAAACTATTGGACTTGGGATAACAAAACAAGTTCTGAAGCTATCAGCTATGGTATTCTCACTGTATTTCCTTGGTGAGTAAATATGCACACTAGTCCATTGCCACAGTCGATGACAAACTGCACTAAGTCTTACTTCACAGAAGAGTTCATCAGAAAAAGCATTTTAGAGGCATGTGTCGATCTTGCAATACACATGCAAATAAGCCACAAGGTCTAGCAGAGTAGGTCTCTGTTGTAGAAAGTTTTAAAATGGGTTAAATGATATTTGGTCCACCTCCATCACCTACCTACATCTATACCCCCTTCCTATAACAGGAAAGTACTCCAAAGCCCACAGAAAAGTGGAATAGGTCAGGTAAATTCGTTAGTGTCTGTGATTAGAGGTGAGGATGAAGCCAGTTCTTCTAACCAAATCAGAAATGCTGAAGGCATGAGACAGTACACATCTATTATACTTGGTCAGACATTTGCAGAACATATGGTAAGCTTTACATCAAACAGCCCAATTCAAGTAATTCAGCAAACAACATGACTCAGACATAGCATTCTGTGTTCCCAGCCAGCTACAGGAAAGGATCTAGATACACTCGTATTCTGGGAGAATATGTGATATCCTGCAGTCCATTATGCTGTACCCACCCAGATTACATAGCACAGATATATCGAGGACCTGGGGAAGTGTGACTCTCTTGAGATAGTGCCATGGGAAGCTGGAGAAAAACAACAGACGTGCTGGCAGCAAGAAATGGCCTGTGTCCAGAAGTACTGGAGCTGAAACCTGCCTTTGTGCACAAAGCATAGCCAAATACAGTGGGGATGCTGTGGAAGGGAGTCTGGTTCAGCCATGTGTTCACGGACACTTAAAACCTTCCATGAAGGGAGAGAGATGATGTTAATGTGTAACTGCTAAACGTGGATGTAAATAAAAGTTGATTGGTATCAAGAAAAAACTGCATCACGCTGGTTTTCAGTATTGAACACTGTTCTTCTCCCCATAAAGCTCAAGAAGGAGCCTTTTCTGCATTTATTATCTATGGCAAAACAGAGGAGGAGAGTGCGTATTTTATCATTTCTTTGAAGTGCAGCCCAAAATGAAACTGCTGCCTGAGTCTTAACATACACTGTGCAGAACACAAGTAACCCCACTGAGATTAGAACGAGAGCCACTGTTTTGTAAATGAATGTAGTTAGTTGAAAATATAGCACATTTGAACAACATTAAATTGTCTTTTGTGTTTTGCGTAGATCTAACCATTCAGACTTTGCTGAGCCTGCAGAAAAAAAAAAATAGTTCTCTTCTACATATAGGCGGTGTTTGTGAAGACATTCATTAAAATTGGATCATGCAAAGCTCCTTATAGATGCAGTTCCAGAGAAGTGTAATGTTGTGCAGCAGAAAGATTAAGTTCCTCCCTCAGTAAAATGTGAAGTCTTCACATGTGGTGATGTGATAGCCCTTATTGTTACTTCCTTGCCTCAAGCCTGGATGTGGTTAGTCTCATACAAAGAGCACTATTCCAGTAACTGTAACTGTTTCTGTTTTCACTTATCTCAGTTTTCCATAGAAGCAATCCTAGTAAAGACAGGGACTCTGTTTTGACACATAATCATCATTATTGTACACAGCAGCTGAACAGGTCAACTGTTAAATAGTTCTAAGTTGGATCAAGTTGCATGAGAGATGTTTTGAATCAGACAGACTTATCTGCATATATGTTATCAATATCAACAGTAAAAACAATTTTCATGAATTTTTACTGGGCTAGAAATGTAGGTAAAAACATAAAATAACAGTATTTAGTATGCTGTTTCAGTTCACCAGCCAAGGAGCAGCTTCCTTTGAAAATAAATAGTAATTAATATGAGCTTGTGTATAACTGTTGTGCTTGCTGTGAAAGGATGAAGAGACACTGAAGCTGAAACTCTGGTTTTGGTTTACTTTCTGTAATAGCTCTTGTATTATTAAGTATAAGAGGCAAAATGGGGAACAGGGGGAGGGGATATATATGAAATGCTTTGCTTCAAAGAGCTCTTCAACTCATTTTCTCACTGCCTTTATATGAAAAAGTGCCCAGCTGGTAACTTTGCTTCTGATTTATAGGAAAGGTCAGTTAATCCCAAGCAGACATTTTTCTAAATATCAAGATATCTCCCCAGGTGTTTTCTCTGTCTAGCTTAAAGGAAGTTGGAAGCTAAACCATCAGCAAGGCTTACAGAGTAAGGTAGAGTGATATCATCTTTAATCACTATCACTCCCAGTAATTTTGCTTCCCGGAACTGAATAGTTTGTGGATCATAATTAAGACGGTAAATCTACAGGCATTGTCCATTTGTCATAATACTTCTCTACAGATAGATTGATAGGGCAAGCATCCCATCTTCAACTACCATGTGACTGTTGTACTGACCAGCAAACAATGTGGAGGACACATTGAGAATAATCCTACAGTCCCTATCAACCCTTAGCAATTTCTCTGAGGTCAACAGGAGATTTTCATCAAGACTAACACATCTCAGAAATACCAGTTCACCCCAGCCATCACATCTCTGACTTCCAAAATGCCAGGTTTTCAAAATGTTCATTAAAAAGCTGGAGAAACAGCAGTTTAACAGTTCTTTGTTTTCTAAATGCAAACAGCAGGAGCAGTTTGTTCCATGACAAAAGAAAAACCAAAACCATCAAAAACACAAAACAACACCAAAAACCCCAAAGAAAACAACAACAAAACACAACCACCCTGCTGCAAAAACAAACAAGCAAACAAAAAAAACCCAAACAAAACAAAACAAAAAAACAATCCAAATAAAAACAGACTCATGAAGTAACTACATGGTGCACAAAGCAAGTGATGAAACTTTGTAAAATTAATAATCATGGAAACCTGTGTGTTTTTCCAATGATGTGAAATAAATGGAGCAGAAGTATCAACATCAACATTTGTTTAAGTACACA
>VWZK01001401.1:22589-38964 GCA_013396935.1 Baryphthengus martii
ATTGAAGTGAAAGCAACATTTTTATGGTAGGACGTATTGTTGCAGTGTATAGAGAGAGCTGTTAATCAGGAAAGTATTAAACAAAAAAAAGCAAACAAAACCACAAGCTGATAGAAGTGTCATTAATTTTTTATTTATGACTTCCTAATATCCTCTGCTTCAATTACACATACGAATGTTACCTATCTGTTGATATATACATTCGTGCCTGATATACACATTAGTGTGTGATAAAAAGCATAAAGCATTCATTAAATGCATGAAAATGGAGAAGAAACAAAGTTTACTTGTCAATATCTATTTAGAGTTCTATTGTTTTTGTAACTGACAAAAAAAATACACAGTTATAGATGTATTCTGCATTAGAGAACGTTATGTATGGCTGCAAGTCTGCTAAAAAGAGTTTAGTGAAGAACAAAGATCTCTCCTTTTTTCTAGAAATTTGAATTTCCCTAGAAAATTAGTCTATTTCTCACTTTCAGCCAAATAATTCTTTATTGTGTTCACCAGTTACATTATTAGTTTTCATAGAATATACCATATACCTCCAAGCTTCTTAGTACAACAGTACTGGTATAAATTCTTCATACTGTTCAGTCTTTTATGGATCAGACAAATTACCAAAAGGATACCTTATGCGTAATTGCCAGAGAAATGGTCTTGATAATCTAAAAGAATAAACCTCTCTACAAGATGTCCATGATACTGTTGCACACATTTAAAAAAAAAAAAAAAAATCTTATATAAGCTGTAATTTATGTTTGACATCTTATACCTTTTCTCTGTCAATTCAAGATTAATAAATGTATCTTTCATAATTTTTTAAACGTTAAAATCCCAGTAACAGTTATTATCCTGTGCAGAGCAAGGACATAGTAAATCTAAGTAATTTACTATTTAGCATCATTTTTACTGTTACTATTTTTATAAAGATCTAGAGCAGAAGACAGGTGCAGTGAGCTTACACTTCACTCTACCTCTGAGGAGTCCAGCTTCAAGGCTTTTATTAGCCAATAACACTGATATAATTCCTATGCTGTAATAGCAATAGCTTACTACTTTTAACATACAACAACCTTTGTTCTGAAGGGATTGCTGTTCTTGCTGGCCCTGTGCCTTAGCAAACGTCCAAGGCATCCAATAATCCTTTAAAATGCACTGTTGGACATGTCCTATAGTCAGAAAGTAGATTCTTCCTTCTCATATTTTATACCTCCATCCATATTTTGTGCGTGTTTACATTCCATATGTACTCTGTTACATCTTCCTTCACCATACAAGCCACAGACAGGAAGCATACTCCAGCACTGGTGTAAACAACCCATGATCACTCTATTATACCAACAAATATTTTATTAAGCCATTTTTACTCAACTGTGAAGCTAATTCAGGAAAAAAAACAATAACACAAAACAAAAAACCCAAGCAACACACCTCTGTATTGTGTATATAATTGATGGTAAAACATGTATTACACTTTTTTAAAATATAAACATCTAGCATATAGTTCAACATCTGTAAAATTGTAATCCTTTTAAAAGTAATAAAGTACTTTGATTTTGTTAGACCTATCTTAGTACTCTACCTACTGTACACATTAAGACCAAATAGCATTTTAGTTTCTTCCAGAGAAACTATCTAGAGTCAAACAGCAAGTGTCACTTCAGTTTAATATCTGTCGTCTTTCAAGAATGTATGCCTTGTAAGACAGTGACATGATCTAATATGTCTTTCCTACATTTAACTGACTTTTTTTTTAAAGCAAGTTAATCTGTATGCAGGTTTGGGGATATTACAGATTTTCTTTTCATAAAAGTGATAAGGTGATAAAGTATCGCAATACTTTGGTTGTTCAATGTCAATGGAAAGTTGAAAGTATAAAAATACTGTGGGTTTGATTGATGCATAGAAATGGTATCTTCTCAAAAGTTTTAAATAAATTACATTGAAAGCTTACAAGTAGAGAAGGGTCTCGTGCTTATTGGAAACTACATGGCACACTGGATTTCTTTTAATCCTAACTGAATCTCATCTAAAAAGTAGCTGGGCCTTGCAGCTATACTTAACTAGTGCAGTAAGCTGAATCCTCAATATATTTCAATAACAAGATCTTTCACTAGCTGAGCACCAGGAATCATCCCTTTAAAACGTATACTTGAAAAACTCTTGAGTGTAAAGATGTGTTTATGGTCAATAATACAATATCACTACATGTTTATAAAGCTTGATTAATAATGTAACACCTAATAACTTCATATTGATTATGTCTCAATTCAAAGCTATCAAAGCATTTAACTTATCCTTTTAATACACCTGATGTGTATATTATCCACCCAGTTGTATAGATTAGAAACTTGAGACACAGGCAGGGTGAATTATTTTCCCATCTGTTCTCTATGTGCTTTGGAGCATAACCTAAATGTAGGCATGTGGAAAAGTTCAAGTAAAATGCTAGCTCCACTAAAAGCAAGAGAATTTTTGCTCTTTGCTTCAATGGAGACAGAATTTTATCCTCAATACACAAGAAATTTCCTGACATTAAACAAAAAAAAAGAAAAAAGAAAAAAGGTGACCTTCCTAATTACAATTCCACAGGGTACAAGACAGATGCAACCCAACAGACGGTAGTGCACACATTGATATAATCTCATTTTTTTCTACAGAAACAAATTTCTGGGATGGGTGGGCATGGAACAGCTTCAGAAAGGACTTAGAATACCTCTTTTCAGCACATGAAAAAGTGTGGAACTTTAGTGTGACCCAGACAATAGTTCAGAGTAGCAAACAACTAGTCCGGAAATTAATAATTTATAGGATGATCTTTTAGTTTGGTCTAGAATACAAATGAACCCATCCATGTCATACTCACAGTGATTTTTCTCATTTGCAATAAAATGATGTTTAGAGCCTTTAAATTCAGAAGCCCCTCTTTCCTGGTTAACCTATTATCTAGGGTAATACAATCATGTGGAGCACTTGGTAAGTCACTTTTCAACCATCAATCATCCCTAAATATTCTGCTCTCATATTAAATCAAAAGGCTAGAACAGATTTCCCCTTGCCCCGATCTCAAAGATAGCAGCAGTCAATAAAGCCGTCCACTTCAAATACAAGATTTATAGCTGTCAGGTTTTTCATATCATCTACTCCAAGTTTCTAAATGCAATATTCATATTGGTAGCAAACATACAGCAACCACCTGTAGTAACATCTAACGCACTTTTCTGTGCCTAACAGAAGCCTGAATCCTATCCAGGTGCCTGCTAATTGACCTGTAGAGGAAGCATTTTATTGTGTGCAGTCAGGCAGCCTTGTTTAGATAAATCAATACAGAAAAGAGAGATTGGGAGTTTTTAAGCAGAGTTCAGGGTTAATCTGCAAGTGCGTTTTATCCCTTGAAGGATTTTTATTAATCTAGTTTTGTCTCTGATGCTGCTGATTTGAAGCTTACATTACAATGGAAAATCTTCCTTTTGATGCAAATTTTTTTTGTTTTTTTTTAAATAGTTGACTAAAGCCGCTTAATAGCATACCACCCAACAGGAGAGCAAGGACAATTTCCTAGTAAATCTTTAAGTAAAGCCCACATACCTTTTAATAAGCAACCAATTAAACTTACTGGAGAATAAAGTTCCCCTGGAACACATCTGGAATACCATGTCCAGTTCTGGGCTCCCGATTTCAAGAGAGACAGGGAACTACTGAAGAGAGTCCAGCAGAGGGCAACAAAGATGACTGGGGGACTGGAGCATCTCTCTTCTAAGGAAAGACTGGAGAGAACTGGGATTATTTACCCTGGAAAAGAGAAGACTGAGAGGAGACATTATTAGTGTCTATAGACATCTAAAGGGAGAGTGCAAGGAGGATGGAGCAAGGCTCTTTTCAGTGGTGCCAAGTGACAGGACAAGGGGCACAAGCTGGAAGACAGGAGGTTCCATCTAAATACGAGGAAAAACTTCTTTACTCTTAGAGTGACAGATCACTGGGACAGGCTGTCCAGGGAGGTTGTGGAGTCTCATTGGAGACTTTCAAAAGCTGCCTGGATGCAATCTTGTGTAATGTGCTCTAAGCAAACCTGCTTTGGTGGAAGTGTTGGACTAGATGATCTCTAGAGGTCCCTTGAAACTCCAACAATTCTGTGATTCTGTGATTCTCTTATATCTTGTTGCCTAACTGTGGGACTCACTCCTTAAAGTGCAGCATCCCAAGCTGCCAGTCTAGGTGCCACAAAACTACTCTGGAGCACTGCCATCCTGGGGAAATAGCCACACCAACACTGGCAGATCCCCCTCCAGACACTGCTCTGTCAGAAAGTATGCATAGGCTACAGCTCCTGAAGCTACAGCTTCCTAGGGGAGCCAGGGGAAAGTAGCGTGGGCAGTCATAGTGGAAAGACTGAAACCTTTCAAGAGTGCGAACCTACCATGTACAGCAGACCAGATTTTGTCATCAGCCATATATCCATGCTTTATTTCACAGAATCATAGAATCATAGAATTGTCACAGTTGGAAAAGACCTCTAAGATCACCAAGTCCAGATGTCAACACAGAAGAAAAACAACAACGAAAAAAAAGAAAACAACTAATTTAGTCTGTTCTAGAATAGTAAAAGTCAGTACCCTGCATGGTTTCATAAATTCACCCGGTTTATGTCAACACAAAAAAAAAATAAAATAAAAAAGCATGATTTTGGACGTATCGCTTATTCAAGGCACTATAAGATACCAAAACTTGTACTGCAAGATAAATTAAGTATCATTGCTCCCCTGCTGTACAAGCCACCTCAGTTTGACATGATTTCAGCCAATCATGTCTCCTGCCCATTAGTAGACATTAACACCCTCTCTTATGATGACATTTATGATTTCCATTAGTTTTTGCAGCACCCCATTGATTTTGAGATCTATAGCACTAACACAAATTGTCCTTCAAAGCCCAGTCATTACTCCTGCTTGTACAGCAGGTGAAGGTGTGCTCAATGATTCAGGATCAAATGTAACCTAAAATCTGCCTGAGAGCTAAAGAAGCGAATGTACTTCTCACAGCTGAAATTCAGCTTCCTGAAAATTGTAAGAATACTGATATTTTAATGAATAATAAATGTAATGACCACCATTATATTGATCATTTTTATTTCTCACTACTAAATACCTCAGGCCTTATAATGCCTCTACAAATCAATTGGAAAAATATTCAAAACCTAAGACTATAAAGCATCCATATAGGAGTAACCAGAGAAAGAATTAAGAGTATATGAAAAGTGATGTTCACAACTGAAATGAACCAAAGCCAACCCAAGGCAAATCAGCCTTGATAGCACAGAAAACTCAGTAGCTCATAAAAACATCCTCTCTTAATTCAGTATCAATGGCTAAACTGAAGGCCTTCAGTTGCAGGGCTGCTTATGATTGCCAAGACTGGAGTTGAAGTCTGGGTGGTCCACATTAGACCTTGGCAGGCTGTCCCTAAAAGACACTGTCTTTATAGTATTTGCAGGGTTCAAAATATCCTATGCTATAACATTCTCCGAAAACAGGGAGTTTATAGAAGAACAGATCAAGCCACAATATCCTAGCATATAGGGTCATGAGTCTTCCTGGAGCTTCAGTCTATGTTTCTTTTCTGCACATTCCAGGTGCATTTACTTCTCCTTAGATTAGTAACACTATAAATCTATTCTTTTTAGAACTTGGGCCTTCAATAAGTCCTGAATTTCAGTATGTGGTTTCTCTATACTTGAGCCTGATGTACTTGTAAGCAAATCATTTTAGTGTGGTGATCTCTGTTATCTCTCTCAGAAAATGATGGTTCAAAACCAAAGTTTCATAAAACTATTCAAACAACAGCCTTAACCCTATAATTATTTTGCCAGTCCATTTGCTCTTGTATCTTATCGACATATAATAGCACCACTCCACCACCTCGAGTGGTTTATTTGCACGTGCAGACAGGTAAGATAGCTGCTGCCAGGGCAGATAAGATGTATTCTATCTCCTTACCCAGGCTTACTCTACTTTCTGCTTCCAGAGAAGAGCCATGCATTTAAAATGCTCTCATAAAGAGTACAGAGAAAAAAAAATGTGCTTTCTAAATTAAAACAACTGATTATACTGATGGCTAATTTCCATAGTTAAAACAGCTCTGTCTCTGTAAACCCATAGCAGAGCTTTTGAGCCCATTCCTTCCAGTACAGGCCATGAAGCTATATACTTCCCCCTGTTTATTTCAGAAACAATGTTTATCAAATTACAATGTCAGCCCTAAATTTGGGTTTTATTTCTCTAACAAAGCTCTGTTTCTTCCAAGCCAGCCCAGCAAGGAAAAGCAGCTCTCCCCAAGCACTTTTCCCATGTCTGTTTGCCAGCACTCACTGCAGCGCTCTACCAAGAGGAAGGGGATTCTATCATCCTGCTACTGCACTGATGAAGTGTTTGCTGGCAACCAGTAGGCTCTCCAGAAACATGACACAGCAAGATAAAGCTTATACAAACTGAGAGGCATAAACATAGACTACTTGTGTTAATCCTGTAAAAGCACACATCTGTGACAAAAGGAGGTAGCACTACAGAATGCTGCAGTCTGCAATTCTCCACGGCAATTTCTCACTCCTGAAGAGACATGATATGAAAGTAAGTGTGTTTTCTGATGGTAAGCCCTTACTTCCATGCAAGGCAAGGCTTTGTAACTCAATTAGCAACCACACTAACTAGGCTGGTTATGACCAACTTTCAACATACACAGAAAATAACACCACATCCATTATGTTAGCGATCAAAGCTATACAAGATTGTAGATTGTGTCAGAGATCAAAGGCAGTCTGTCAGACTTCATTAGAAGAAGAAAAAAAGGCATGTTGATGTCAAAAAATGTTGCATTGTCCTTTGTTTCCTCCTCAAAAATAATTTTCTCAGAGAAAATTAAATTAACAAGCCTTTTAACTGTACCTTCTAGCTCTGTCAGTAGTTAGATCTTCTCATTCTTTTTCCTTCTCTACTATGTCTATCACGAGTGAAAGTTGATTGTATGGCCATATGGCTTCATCTTGGGCACATTAAGAAATAAAAACGTAATCATTTCATCCATCTGCAAGTTACCTAAGATTTCTCACTTGTCCTCCCCTATTGCTTTGTCTTGCTTACCAGAGAATTTTCTGCAAAAAGGCTCTTTGAAAATATCTTCAATAAGATTTTGTATTTCCCCGACTTTACATGATACTTTCAGTCAGATTCACAGAACAAATTACATTAATTGTGAATAAAAATAGCATCAAGCTTAGAAGACTTTGATATTGTATGAGTTGTAATTCATATGGATATCTTTTTGGAGCAGTTTCTTGAAAGCATTCACATTTTCATGACTGCTTTAAATGTTTTTATACTGTTAATATAATAATGTTAACAGAGAGGTGATTGATTGTCCCTCTGTACTCGGCACTGGTGAGGCCATACCTTGAATATTGCATTCAGTTCTGACCCCCTCACTATAAGAAAGACATAGAAGTACTGGAGCAGGTCCAGCGAAGGGCAACAAGGCTCATGAAGGGCCTAGAGCACAAGTCCTGTGAGGAGCGGCTGAGGGAGCTGGGGTTGTTCAGTCTGGAGAAGAGGAGGCTGAGGGGAGACCTTCTCGCTCTCTACAACTCCCTGAAAGGGGGTTGGAGCAAGGAGAGGGACAGCCTCTTCTCCCTGGTGGCATGTGACAGGACCAGAGGTAACCGATGCAAGCTGCACTAGTGGAGGTTTAGACTGGACATTAGGAAACATTTCTTCACTGAAGGGGTTATCAACCATTGGAATAGTTTGCCCAGGGCAGTGATGGAGTCACCATCCCTGGAGATATTTACACGGCATGTGGACCTAGTGTTTAGGGACACTGTTTAGTGGTGAGCTTGCGGTATTTAGTCAAAGATTGGACAAGATGATCTTGAAGATCTGTTCCAACCAAAGCCATTCTGTGATTCTGTGATTCTATGATTATGTTACATATGGGAATTTTAAAGTTTTTCATAATTAACCAGAAGACAAAAAAGAACTCCACCAGTCATACAAAAGAGTCAAACCTTTCCTTCATATGTCAAGGCTAAAAAGCATTAGTAAAGCAATATTACCAGTTCAAAGTTGTTTTTCCTGTATCCTGGGCTATTTTACAATACCAAGAAGGTCTCCACTGACAGTCTTTGTAGCCTATCATAAATAAGCTAACAGAGCTAAGTCAACAGCACTGAGAAGTTTACTCGGTCTAGGGCAGAACAAAGAGAAAGCATGGATCTTCATCCAATCCACTTCCTCTACAACTAATAGTCACCTAGATACTACTGGACAAGTGTGCCCTTTGTTTGCCTCTGGGATCTATTTTTCCATTTCAGAAATTGCACATGAACAGGTTTTTCACTATCATCAACCATGGAGCTAAAATTCGTACTGAGCAAGATACTGATTTACCAGCTCTTGGGCTCTCACCTTATAGGTAATGATGACTCTTCCAACTGAAGTGCCCTCTAGATACCTGGTAACATCCCTTCTTTAACATGCTTTGTTTTCCTATTAATCTGTGGATAGATATCACTGTAAAAGAAATTCTCAAAATCTACTTCAAGCTGACTCCATTGGTACTCTCAATACTGATGATGTCAAAACACTGGTGGAATGAGCGTACACATCTGCCCTGAGAAACATAAATGCTGTGGGAAACACTAAGACAAAAAGAAACCCTCACACAGAGTATGCTGAACTGGCATTGCAGCAATGGAGTCCTCAATCATCAATGCCAATATTTGAAATGGTGTTAATATGCTGTAAAGTGGTGCTTAATAACAAAGCAATACATCCACAAATGCTCAGAGTAGATAAGGAAAATTAGGAAAACACTCATGCAGCGTGCTTTGGATGGTTTCTTTCTCTTTCTTTTTCCTTGAGTATTTCCATTTACTTAGCATTTAAAACCTTGAGTTTTGCACAGAAATAAAACTCCCCTCACATTAGAGTGAGGGGAGATCCTCCTCAAGTTGTGAGAATAAACAGCCTTCTCAACAGGAATACTTTGTTGCGTAATCTTTTAGCCTACATGGATCGGCTTAAATCTGGTTCGTGGTGACTCTATATGAGGGGCATAAACTAATTAGCAAAGCTAATAACAAATAGCCCAAATGGAAAACTGCAAACAACTCCTGAACAGAGTATTGGGTCTTTGAACAATTTTTGCCTACTTTTTCCCATTAGGTCTGTTTTTCCTTGAATGTTCACATGGAGATATACACACACATAGATAATAACATATGTATAAAAAGTATATATGCACATATATATGTAGATACCACCACATACATTGAATACATATTTAGAGATAACATAAAGATAAAAAGACTGTTCCTTTTTAGGGTTTCTTTAAAGCACTTTTTTCTTGAAATAAGTCTTCTCTTCTCTGTGCTTTCCAATGGCTGGATGCATTTCAAAATTCACTTTGATTCTTGATTACATGTCCCATTTTTTAAAATGACCTTTCTGAAATACTAGTTGTGAGCTGCAATTATGAGTAGGCTGGAGTCCCCATCAGGCGAGGCAAGGTGGAGAGGTATGCTGCAGCACCTGGCATTGCCCAGACTTCCCTCACAGTGTGTCCATACCAAACCATGCCCGATGCACAGGGCTGTGTTAGTCTGTTGGTCGGTAGTGGTTTAGGTCTATGATGACTGCAGATTCAAATCCTGAAATTATGCAGTAGGCAAGAAAGCAACCTCTTTGGGATTCATGACAAAATTAAATTGGAAGTCTATTAGTTGGGGTGACTTGGCATTAATATATAAATTATGCATTAATAAATTATACAAGATATAATTGTAAAGTTTTCACAGCCTTCTGAATGGAAAACAGCAAAATTTTATCCACTTTTATCACAATTGCTTCATCACAAAAATCATAGACGGAATGAATAAGGACAGAACACTGCAAACAAGGGGACATTTGGTACCTTCTCTTCAGGTACACACACACATATATATGCCTGTCTAGGGGATCTGTGATTTGGTCTCGAGTAAAATAAATGGAAAGGATCTGATAATCAACTTCTTGAAGTAACCACAAAGAATCTTATTGTTAAACCTTGAGAATAGTAATGACTACTTCTCTCTTACATCCAACAGTGAGGCAGACTGCAAAAATTTTCTTACCTCGGCTTGGATAAGTGAAATAGCAACTTTTCATAGAAGTGACATGAAGTTGCTCTATATTGATCACAGCTCAGAAGTCAAGTTGAATGCTGGAAGTGACCTCAAACAAAGTAGAGCATGATATTCTGGTTTGTGGAATCTGAGACTTTATGAATTATTTATTTATACATTTAACAAACATACATATACATATTTTTATACACTTCACTGTCAAATTTATTTCTGCTTCCCTTTGCATATAATAACGGTTTGGTCACTGAAAAGGATGAGCCTGATGAACCATATCCTCTAGATAACTTTAATGGTTTTGCCGCATAGCCCAGGCCAATGACTGACTATAAAATTAATGGCAACAGTTCAGTGTATGCTTAAGATCATTCCAACAGAAAGCACCACTTAGATATTTATTTATGTGTACGAATGTGTTGCAGCCCTTTTGAATAATTTACACATAAACCTGGTCTTATGAAATACTCTGAATTAGGATGTGTTCTTTATTTAGGATTTAGCTTTTGTCTTTCACAACTATGAAAGCACCATAGAGATAAAGGTAGGCAGAAACTGAGTTTGAACAGCAGTCCTCATAAAACTATTTGCACCAAGAGGAAGCATTCTTATTGCTCCAGTTTGCCCTCTCCTTTTTATCATTTTAATTTTCCTACTCATTTCCCCAGCTAGCTGGCCTGACTTGTACAGAGCAGTCTTTGTATATTGTCATCTTCAGGTTTTACAGCAGTTTCTTATATAAACTATACTCAATTCTGAAACAATGTCGATGTTCCTGGGGAACACAGGCAGTTTGTATTCCTCAATGCAAAGCAATGAACAGAATCCTAAGCTAATGGCCACTTTGCTCATCACATACAAGCTGGCTGAATGTAACAGTCCCTTGGGAGCAAATGCCATTTGCTGCGTCTTAGACAATGCATTAAAACATGATTCTAGTTAATAAAGGGCATTCAGGTGCCACACAAGGGACACTAAACACCTGCACCTGTGAAACGGCCTCCGATAAAATAGTACTCACAGGCTTTTTTTAAATACAAAACTCTGCTGCAGGAAGAACATTAATGGTGAAGCCAGAGGAATTAAGTACAACTTCATACAGAAATTTCTTCCAGGGTCTACAAGAGAGTTGCAAAGCCAGGGCAGGGGCAATTCTATGGTTCCTCCATGGGTCGCAGTACCATATATTGCTGCACTTAGCTTCACACCACACAGGCAAAAGTTATTTTGCCTTGGTTTTTTTATCCTTGTTCTTTTTTCTTCTGTCTTCTACTTGCACGGAACAACCTGGATGACATCTTCCACTGGGAGAGAAAGTCCTCATGGTTTCTGGGTACAGAAAGAGAGAGCTACTTGACTCCAAAAATATCTTGAAAACACCAGATGTTTGAATAGGAGATGTCACATCTCTACTTAGAGGGGCAATCTGTGGGCAGCTCATCACAGATGTGTTCTGGATGGCAAACAAAGGTACAACTCTCATAAAACTCTTTGTAAAATTATTTTTTTCCTTAAAAAAAAAAAGTTTACTTAGATTCTTAATAAAAATAACATTTTTTTTACTCTTTCACGCTAGTAAATATGATCCTGTCATGCACATATGACCTTTTTTGAGACTTAAAAATAATGAATGATGAATTGAAAACTATGTTGACAATATTTTTAGAGAGGAGCCAGTTGGCAGGATCACAACCAACAGAAACTTAAGAATGTCTCAAAACATATTTCATCTACCCACATAGGCTCTCAGGGAGATTGTTCTGAAAAGATGTTACACACTGCTACACAGCTATTTCTGCTTGGTGATGAAAATAGAATAGTGGGGTTCAACAGCCCCTGTGGAAAGACCTGCAGAGGGAGAAAAGAACAAAAGCCTTAGAAACACGGTCGCTATTTAATTAATAGTACCCATAATTTAAATTAATGTTCAGCCAGGAACAATATCTCAAAAAAACTCATAACACTGAAAAGTTAAAGTGAGTTAGGTGTTTTTGAAATCATTGCAAAATGTACATTGGGCTTGTACAAAAGCAGGCAGGTGGATGGCGTGATCTCAGAATAATTCTTTATGCTTTTACTTTCCCAAAATTCAGCAATTTATTTCATCAGTCTAATGTCGTTTATTAATGCAAAGACATGGCTTAAAAGTCAAATTTAATAAGATGTGATAAAGTTGCAGATTTTGTTTTACTTGAAAAATGCATTCATCTTGGGAACCTCTTCTGTTTTTTGTCTCCTGCTTCAGTGGTGCACTGCCCTTGAAGCTGAAAAATTGAGTGAACTCTTTAGTGTCCTGACCAGTCTGCCCCAGAGACCCAATAAGGCACTTGGGGTGTTAAGGTAGGAAATGGCACCAAAAGTAAAGGCCAAACTGTGAGACCACAACTCTCGCAAAAGAACCTAGTTGCAGGCTCACAACAGTCACCAACATAAAATCAATATAGTTGGATTTTCCCCCTACAGTTGTATGCCTGCATGAGAAGTCTCTAGAGTAGAGAAGGCAGTTGGGTTTATGTTACAAGCAGTAACCTTCCTGCAGATGAAGTTATTACCAAGTTCAGCAGAAACTCCAGACACATCTTCCCTGACGTTTCAGGGGAATACAATAATATTTCAAATGATAACATTGTGGTGGCTGTTTCAGATGCTGACTCTTTTGAACCATGAAACACCGATCCTTCCTTTTTCAGTATTAACAATTTTTTTTCTGTATTATGGTCAAGAACAAAATAAGCATATGAGTCACTAAAAAAAAAAATGCAGATGAAATCTAAAAAGCTCTGTAATTTTCTCGATAGTTTTACTAAAATAATTCACAATATTCCTGTTCATTAAGGTTACACAATACTTCCCATTATAAGGCTCTCTTTATAGTTGCTTAACACCATGTCTTTAGCTTGTTTGTCTGAAATTTCCTACGTAATTTCTAAACTTCAGTTTCAGTTCCAGAGTAACCTGTCATTTTTCTGAGAATAACATAGAATAAGATCAGTTGTTTTGCCCACACTGAAAAAAAAAAAAAAATTTTAAAAAAAAATTACAATAGTATCCAATAATGTGCTCAGAGTGACTTATAAATGTACTGCAAAAAAAGTTGAATTCAAGTTCCCCAGGCAATCACCATTTCAGCATTTTCTAAGCCCCTTTCCCACTTACTTTTCTCTTAATGTCACTATGAGACTGTAAAGTACAACACATATACCCAGCACTTAGCATAGGGTATTTCTTCCTACAGTTTTCCCAAAGCAATAGTTTATTTCTTAGTGATCAGAGGTTCGGGGGCTTGGCTATCTCACTGCTGGAGGCCTATATCTGGATTTGAAGTATTAATAGACTTCTAGTGCACAGTAAATCCTCATACAAAGGCAGCTTTGAAATCCCTAGCTACGTTTTGGCCTGGGAAAGCTTGGGCAGTCTGTATCAACAGTTTCAGCTCGCATAAGGGCAACTTTGGCAGGTTTTTTTCTGATCTGCATTTTTTTCTTCAGCAGTGTGGGAAGGGAATGGAGAAATTCCCATTCCCATTTCCTGTTCTTTACCTCTAAGGATACAGGAAATAGCATAGAACATCTCATGCAACTGCAAGCCATGGAAATTTTCCTAACATTTCTGTAGAATATTGAGAAAAAGTGAGTTTTGTCAAGACTGGAAAGAAGTATCTGTTATTCGCAAAAGAGCTTCACTTGCTCTCAGGAAAAAAAGCCACATGACAAAAGTGCATTTCTTTGCACTCAAAGGATCTGCGCAACTTCACAGTCCTGCAACACTTGCAAAATTTGATTAAAGATAATTCAGAGCAGCAAATAGGTAAGGCTAGACAAACCTTTAACCTAAATCCTTAGGTAAGCCACACTCTGGAGGCTGATCCACACAACAGTGTGCTCTTAGTCACACTGCCTGAATCAAAGGGCTTTTATTTACTGAGCAGAGAGCCTGAGAAAGCATCCAGGTGAAATGTTTATGAAAGAGGGAACAGGAGTCTTGATTTTTAACTCTACCACCCTCTTAACTTCAGAGGAAGAAAGGCCAGGCCCTGGGAATTGACTTCATAAATCGGAGGTACCACGGAAGGAGCTGGCCGGGGAGCTGCATCACCATTTGGCAGCACAGGTGCTGTTTGTAGCTGGGAGGTGCTGGCAGCTCCTTGGCATGCTCCTCATACAACAAGTCTGTGCATATGCACTGGGCTGCCTTTACAACTGGAGCAAGATGCTAAATCTGTCATTGTCTGTCTCTGACTTGACTCCAACTGCTGTCTGCTGGCAAATGCTGACACTCAATGCCTGAATAGGGTCTCTGTGAAGTGGGCACTTGCTATGGTCTGCTCCACACATCTCACGTTTCAGAACTGATGAGATCTGGAACAGACTTTCAGGAGGTATCAGCACTAGATGAGATGATGAGTCTCATCAAGCACAGCTGGGAAATCTCCCTTTTAGGATCCATGTAAGAATTATCAATCAACAACTGTTCAGATTGTCCCAAAGACCGTTTGTTCATGCTCCCTCACATTAAAATACACATATTTCTCACTGCCTCTAGGGATTTCCTAAAAAATACACAAAGTGGAGAAAATCTTTCACAATGGGCTCATTGTGACTGATGTACTGCTAAGTGTAGCAGATTGAAACTGCATGGCATGTTGTGCTATAATGTGTGTATCTGGATTATTCCCTCTTTCAGCAGCTATCAAATATGGTTTTATCTTTTTCTTCTTTTTTTTTTTTTTTTTTTAAGTAGTTTTTGCTGAGTGAAAGCAATACAGCCCCTCTGAGGCTTCTGAGGCTTATAAAAAAGGTACTTCATTGTTTTCATTTGTGTGCATATGCTCAGGGTTCCTACAGTTTGTGCTAAATCAGTACAACTGAATGGAAATAAAAATGAGAAATGAAAGATGTAAAACTCACAGATTTATTTTTGTCTTGAGAACTTTCGAGAAGGAAGGTTTTTCAGCCTCTAATCTTAATAATACAGCAGTTGGAAGGAGTGATTATCTCTGTGAGCTTTACATATTAATTAAGCTGTATTGCATATCCTTTAGTTGAACTAGTCCTCATTACCACCACCTCTATGAATCTCCCCTTCAAAAAAAAATAAAGATTCTGGTTGTAAAAGAATGCTTGATTTAAAGAAGGTAATGAGAAAAGTCAGTGGTCTCTGGGAACATCTGATTTTATAGTCTATTAAGAGCAAAAAAAACATTTAGAACAAACCCCTGATCTATATGTTTATAATATAAGTATTTTAAAAGAGAGGATTACTTTTAGAGGATTCTCTGTGGGCATCCTGAATACTCAAGTACACTCACAGACTCACTATGTTACAGCTATAGATAAACAACAAAACATAGTTCAATGTGTTTGCATTTATTGCCAAGAATTTTTAGGTTGCCAAATACTTTCCAAACAGTAACTGGCGCATCTTTGAAACACCCCAGTACTGTGAGCTGACTGATACTGCATTTCTCCTTTTGCTGAAATAGCAAGGTCAAAATGTTCCATTTTATGTGGTTGCTCAATATAAGAAAACTGAAACCTTATTTCAGAAAGTACTTAGCGTTCTATAAAGCTTCATGTTGAAAGCACAGCTCAGGGATCCTCCTGCAATTTAAAGGTCTCTGTCAAGCACAGGGAACAGGTGCCAATCATCTGTGAAAAATCTAATCTAGGTCCCCGAGGCAAAGGCTGAAATAGCCAAATCTCTACTGCAGTGATTCCTACGAGAGGCTCCATTGCCCTCCCTAAGCTTACCTTGTAGCCTCTACTACCTGTCCAACTGCTGCAGGAAAGGACATACGGCTCCTGTATAAAAAAAATTTTTTACCTACTTATCCTCTGTACATGGGCATTTCTTAATTAAAGCAATCATTTAAAGTCCTACCTGCAACTCATAATTCTTTCGGCTTTTCAAATTCTAATGTGGTTTGAACAAGGGTACAACGTAAACATGTTCTTTGTGTCACAAGCCAGTGCTCACTGCTGTGCATCCTGACAGCCAGATTCTAACTTAGGTACTTACTGAAGTATCGAAAGCACATACCAGATGAAAATACTTTAACAGACACATATTAGTATCTGCAGCAATACGTAATGTCCTCCACGACTCCTCTCACTCTTGTGTTATGCCATCCTCACCCCTCCTCCTATCGTGGTACCATTTGGCTCCATGGTGCATCACTCATCCAGTGATGGAGCATCCACAGCT